>JAQFZX010000113.1:0-93009 GCA_034682405.1 Hydroisotoma schaefferi
AAAGGGTAACATGAAAACATTCCTAAAATCTATGAACTGACCTTAATTATTCGAAACTCTAATCTAAGCTCCGACAGTACATATGCCTTATTGTGTACCTAAAAATGAATGCAAAAAAATTGGCAAAGCTATAACTCTCCAGAATATTCAACAATTACGTATTTGATTGGAACGAAATAAATAAACATTCAGCTTCAGCACATGATGTGACACAAAATGCCAAGTTTTTGATAATTTATTTTACTACGCCATGGAAGTACAGGCATCTTAACTATAATAATAGTGATATTTTTTTTATGATATGAAAACTTTCAAAGCACTAAAAGCACATTATCATCTAACATAAACTGCATTTATTTTGGCTCCTCAATTATGGTGGTCCCGAATTCAGCTTTTATTATTAATATTGATTGATAACTGGATAACCAACTTAGTAATCTCAACCTTTGAACAAAATAGTACTCGAGAATAAACTTCATGGATTATTGGTCAGAATTCCAATGATCGTCGAGCGTTTTGTCAAAACACAAAACAAACCACTTTTCATTGGGAAATAAAACCGCAGTCTATCCGAAATCTGAAATCTCTTCTGACCTAAAACGAGCCAGGAATCAGAAACAAAAAAATTATTCGTCTAAAAATCAAAATCAAAGAGCATTGAAAATGGCCTGCTGGTTTCATTTCTGTTAACTGTACGGTCGACTACAAAATAAATTTTCCTGGAATCTGTCATGTATAATTCAGTATGCAAACATTTTGTGTGCCAGAAATTCCAAAATAAATATAAATACAAGCATAACAACTACACTGCTGGACAGTGTATGCCTTGTTTTTAAGGTTGGATGTTCCAAGTTATAACAATATTGATCAGAAGTCCAACCTAAACCTGTAAGCTGGGATACTGGGAATGCCCGACTTATAATAGCTGTAAAGAATGGGGATGGTCGCATGTCGCAATAGCAATATCAGCCACACCGCACACAAACCTATGGTTGAATGAATGAAAGCGTACATAAGAATGTAGCACTAAAATTGATTGGCATTTACTATACTTTAAATTAATCATGCAGTAGCAGTGCCCTAAAATGTAGATTGCGTAATAAAATTAATCTTTGATTAGATTTCATTAATTTCCGCCCAAGCAATTGAGGTCTGTCGCTGTCACTACCGCGCTGAATGCCTTCCTTTTTCTTCCCTGTATTTAATCTAATCTTCATGAAATATGGTACACTGGGGTCAGAGATTTATATATGACTATTCCAACATAGTAGTTAGTAGTGGTACTGGAAATGGCACAAGCTTCCCGGAAAACTACTCTACATTGTACATCATATCATCATCTAACATGCTTGAGAGAAATTCGGGAAATCGGTTCGACCCGTAATTGGCCTATTTATTCATTCGGAGAGATCCCACTTCCCTGTTTGGACAAACGGCCCTCAAGAGTTTGCGTTTTGGGGAAAATACTCATAACCTAATGAAATCATGACATTGAGAGGTAACTTTAGATCCTGACTGACACACAGGGAGTTTTCTTCAACTTAAACCTACCTAAATAATATTGTTATGTAAATGTATGCGAAGTGAATAAAACGTCGTTAATTATACAAGTCGTTCCCAATACCGACCTTTAGTTACGTGGCCACAGCTAGACTCGAATTTGTCACGAGGAGTCTTTTCTACTTCTACCCTTCTCCAACTTTGTTTTTCCATCGTCTCTGCTACTAACTTCTAGACTTTGTTGAAAGGTACAATAATATTTCCTGACAAAATACTCCATTTGTTTACGTCGGTTGCCCAGGGTTTTCCATTTGTTGATGTAATATAACGTTAAGTAACTCATGGCCGCTCATGTATGCAATTCTAACCGTAAAGTAAGAACCCTATAAGCCTCACCATTGCCCTTTTTTTAATGTTTAATTGGTCACCCACCCACCTCAAAGAGCGTTTAGTCAAACTTCTGACACTGCTCAGCTCACGCTGTATCACTTTTCCAAATTAAGAGCACGACGAATAGATATGTAATTACGCTTAAAAATAAAGTACAATCCATGAACGATCCAGTAATTTTAAAAGCTTCTAAGTAACTTTTCTCTCGTTGACTGAAGCAGACAAGGAGGAAGTTAAAGACTATAATATTTGCACTACAGCAATTTGGGTATTATATACCACATTTTTATGGTTAAAATATTAATTCCATTTCCAATTGTGCAAGAAAGGCAAGACAGTATTAGGAATAACATTGCAAAAAGCATGCAGTTAACCTAGCCCAAAGATCTAAGAATAGAATAGATATAAACCTCAAGTAGTTTTAGGACAAGGACTCTTTGAAAGTCAATTTTTACTCTTTAAAGGTTTTCATTTTTACACAAAGAACTGATTGGCTTGATCTTGAGAAGGATTGTATTCTGTAAAAGATCTTTGTACGTGATCGTGACGGAGTGTTTAACACTTGGCTGTGACTCGCAAATTTATTTGCAGAACGAACGATGTAAAGAAAGGGTACCTACAATAAGCTGCAGGTAGATTGATATACTGAAGCAAAGAAGTCCTTACTAGAACAAAACCTCTAAAATAAAACTCTTTGTCCATATTAAAAATGTAATCTTGACTCAAGTCCCAATAAACCAGGAATTAAAATTAAACCAGTTAGCACAGTAATCGTCTGGCATTTCTATCGATCGGTCAGACCTCTAGCTCTTATATAATTCATAGTACAAACTAACAAATCAAATAAGGTGATTCATGCAACAGCGTGGCGAGTTATTTAGCAACTGTATACCCTTTTTTTTAGAAAAAGAAACAGACCCATTCGTGCGGTCCAACTTTCAACCGTTTACCAGTAAAAACTGGCTGGGTGCCTGGAACCCAAGCTGGATCTCAAACTCAAAATGACAAGTGTTGTAAGCAATCCTAGTGAAAAATTCTTTAAACAATCAAAGAATAAACCGGATGCAATTGAAACAGGTAAGTTGTTATAATATTATAGTATTTTTATGGCTTTTTGCGAACTAAGTCAGGAAATGTGTATGACATGACAATTGACAATATACGCCAAGTCAAGCTCTGCTTCTTTGTTTCCATCCCAAAATTAAACGGGTACTATACTTGACTGGTAGTATATTTTATTCTCTGTTTCATAGACAATTTAATTTTTTCAGAAGAGCAGTTACTGAAAAAAGAGTTTATATCCCCTGATGAAGTCCTTCGTCTCAATAAAATAACAGAAAGTAAGTTAAAAGGGCTTTTATATTTGATTACTTATTCATTATAGTTTATTGTTTTTTTAAATTGGTGGATGCAACATGCAACTTGACTTTCAATAGAATTAAATTAATCCAGTTTTATTTTACTGTTTACTAAGCATTTATTTAGCCTCATGCCATAAGCGATTACATATTATTAATAATCTTCATGCATGGGCACCCAAGCAAAAAAACTAGAGACCAACGCGACAAGTCATGCATTCCCTTTCCTTTTAGCGATAGTTCAAGCTGTATTTAAGTACAATCTACTTCATTTTCTAATTACTGCAGTATATTAATAATTTTCATTTCTTTCCCATCTAATTGCCCACATTTCCAAATTCCAACTTATCATAAAACTTATTTATTTGCTGTAAATATCTTCAGTCTTTATTATGTTTCAAAGACATCTTTATGAGTAATGAATTTAAGATGCTTTATTGAACATGAATATGAGGAAAAAACACAAAATACTTTCAATATATTTCTGGGCTTAACCCCATCAAATTTTAAGCCCCATAACCCAACAATTTATTAGTGTCCCGGGACGCTATTCGAGACAATACGGTATAATACTTCAAGGCATTCATTCAAGGTGAATTAAAATATTAAAACTAGCAATATCATACCGCATTAGGAATTCAGCGTCCGTCCGTTCTAACTGGGCTGGAGAAGCCAAATTAACAAAGTTTTTTAGGAAATGGCTTTTCAAAGCGTTATGTTATGATTTTCTGTATTTCTGGCATGTTATTTTTTAAATATGTTCATCCTACATAAATAAAATTATAATGACACTTTGGGTTAACGCTTCTTGCATTTCAGCCTATCTTTGCAAACCGGAAGAAAATGTATACGAAATTGACTTCACCAGATTCAAAATCCGAGATATGGAAACGAACACGGTACTCTTCGAGATTGCGAAACCCGTTGGTAAGTTTTCTAATATACCAACCAAGTTTTTATCCAACAAAAAGTGCAGGATTATGTAGCATAGATCTCATTTCTCATAAACTTATGCAGAATCTTGCATGAAGTTTCATGATACCTACATACACGCCTTTCGTTTTACGTAGTTTAGGTCAGCAGAAATAAGAAACTCTACTTCCTATAGACCCAGCAGAATGTCGAAGTTTAAGGGGAAAAAATGATGTATGTTTTTAATTAATTTTCCGAGATCTTGAGCAGCAACGACAAGAAAGCGAGGAAGATATTGATCCCAACGCTGGACGCTTTGTGAGATACCAGTTCACTCCACAATTTCTCCGACTCAAGATTGTCGGCGCAACGTAAGGAGTTGGAGTATAGTTAAGAATTCGATAAATGTACATTATGCATTTATCTGATGATAATTGAATTAACTTTATTATTATTCAAGGGTGGAATTTACTGTTGGTACCAAACCCGTAGAAAATTTTCGTATGATTGAAAGACATTTCTTTCGGGACAGACTTTTAAAAACCTTTGATTTCGAATTCGGTTTCTGCATTCCTCATAGCCGCAATACCTGCGAGCACATATATGAATTCCCACCGCTCTCGAAAGAACTTAGTAAGTTTCCTTACTAAATCGGCCTTATAACATTCAATAGTTTTTAAATGGATTTAAATTTTTGCAGCTAATGAGATGATCGTTTCACCATTTGAAACCCGGTCGGATTCATTTTACTTTGTGGACAACCGATTAATCATGCACAACAAGGCGGACTACGCTTACAATGGTGGGCTTTAGGAGGCTGGAATAGTATAGTTCTTGATTCCTTGTTTTACCGGTAACCCTTATAAAAGTCATGCAGTGATTTTTAAAACGGTCTGTGTGGCTACAAGACGAGGTAGCACACCCACCAACATAACATTGGATCTGTTTTTACTGTTCATTCAATTGTTCAAAAACCTATTCAGAGTTTTGGAATTAAGTATTAAGTCATAAGCATTGTAGTTGTGTAAACGCAAAATGCAATGCGTGATACTTTGCTTGAGAGGTTTAAATTATCATTACAGAACGTTATGCAACATTTTTATGATTATATTTGCCTTGTTGATAATGTATTGTGATGTAATTCACCCTTGACCCATCCCCATAAAATCCAGGCAGACAGCTTATCGGATAGAAATGCGGTTTCATATAGTAAAATTAATGCTTGCTTGGTTTTGAAGATACATAAAATACGCATCCTACACACTATAGGTACAGATCGTGGGGTGTGAATAGCTCAGTTTACAAAGAAGGTTTTAAAAACTAATCTTTCATCAAATTTAACTATGCAGGATCAATATTTAGTATTATAAAGAAAATTAAATTAAACTTGTAAAACGCTCAACTGAATTGGTATCTGACTGCAAACGTTTAGAAACGAATAGCCAAATTAAAAAAATACTAATGGCAAACAGCAAGTCTTTCTGGCTCCCTACATAATGTTATGCGGCAGTGTAAGCCGTGATTAACTGGAAACAAAGCGTTCAAAATTAAAAAAAGAGAGCATTCTTGGATACAACACAATAAAATGATATGACTGATTGAAGATTAATGGAAGAGAGGTTATGCTGAATATCACTGTACTATAATGCCAAAAGTATCTGCATTCAAGTATTTAAACTGTTACATTAAATTACAATGTATATTAGGCTAACTGTCAGTTAAACAATGCAATGCAATGGGGTGGGGTTCCATAATTTGTAGTCTGAATTCTGAAATACAAATAGTTCATACCATTTTAACTAAGGATTTCTTCCCCTTTCGTTCCCCATAATCCCCATGCATCATAAATATAAGAAAATGCTTAAATTCCAGCCTGATTGCTACACAAATCTTACTGATTAAAAATTGGGTGTAATTATTATGATAAACTGTTAACAAGTGGTCTTCTTCTCCGGCTCTGTCTGTCTGAACTTTAGCTGGGGCTTTATTTTTATTTAGAACAAAGTTCGGAATATATGAAAAAAATCCGTAATTTAAAATCGAGAAAACAACGGCTTTATTTATTGAGTACGTCGTAGTATTTTAATAGTACGGAAAATGTATTCATAGTCAATATTAATACTTGTCATAGCTAATGGTAAATTCCGTTAATTTTTAGGGTATTGTTCAGAAATAGATTCTAGTATTTTAAAACATTATTATATATCCCGAATGCATTCTTGCTCTAGTAGCTCATTCTTCCTTTAAAGACTTACAGTAGACGTTGCTGTAGTGTCCCATATTCCAGTTAATAAAGTCTAAATTCTTAATCTCTCAGTGTTTTTTAGTTAGAATTTATTGCTTTGTATATATTTAGTGTAAAAGCAAAAGTTTATGAAAGCCAAACTGGATCATGTAAATGGAAAGGCCTAAATGCCGTATTTACTATCTTCTAAATTACTAAAAAATAAAAATAAGCGTCCTTCTTCTTCATATGTAATTCGGAAATTCAAGTCATGCATAAACTTTTAAAAATAAATAAAAATGTATTTAAAACTCATCTTCGCACATTATCATCTTTTAGATGAGATGATCCATGCTTTTAATTTGCACTTTTGCCTAAAATAACAAAATGCTTCGTATATTTTAACTAGCGTGGTTGGTTTCTGTTCTTAACAATCTCTATTTTGGAGAAGCAGTAGCAGTAGCAGTAGCAGTAGCACAGTTGCTCAGTAGACGATGTGATCGTTACTATTATCTAACTCTCTTCGAGACGCATAGACAATTTGTCTATGTTCGAGACGAAAAGGGGTAATTATTTATAAAGAGTGTTAATCACAGGGGGAATTACTTCTGGAAATCGACGGCAAATAAACGCTCGCACGCACCCTGTGTGGCTGTTCCATGCAGATATACATGAGTACAGGGTTACCTCAATTACCCTAAATCCTCGTCCATATGCCGCGGCTTATGTATGAAAAAAAAGATATTTTGAAGTAGGCGTGCGGCATAATCAACGAGGGCGGTATATGAGAGAGGATTTAGGGTAGTCATCTCATGATTTTGATAGGCAAAGTTAACAAAAAACTTGCCCCCTTCCCCCTGCCCCCTCCCCCTCACTTAACCATAGCCATAGGCGGACCAAGAGGGGTACACAGCGGTAAAAATCGTTCCCCTCCTTCTCTAATGTACCCCCAGGAATTCCTAAAAGTCCCTATCCTTTACATGTAAAGCAAGCCCCGCCCAGCCACACCCCCTCCTATCCTTCAATGCTATTTGCACCCCTCCTTCTTGGACGCCTATGCCATTCGCGGTCAACGTTAGAACATGCAGCCTTTTTCCTATCCCATGGATTGTTTGGATTGCCCTCGTTGTCTGAGCGGTAAAGTAGCTCAGTTTCAATTCATCAATTATTTTATTAGCTCCTTTATGCTTTTTATCCATTTTCACTTCATTTTTCTCTCTCTTTTTGCCGGATCAAGTCTCAGTTATTTATTCTGTCCTTTGGATGGTATCTTATCTTTGATAAGCGATTCCGAGAAAGAGAGACGGGATAAGCGTTGGATGGAAGCGTCGTAGGCTCTTCAAGGGAAAGACGAGGGAGACCGAGGCAAGCGAAATCCAACCATCTTCATCATCCCAAACTTTTTTTATGAAGTTGGAAATTACGTAATTAAACGTAGTAATTTGAAGGTTATCTTACTGCTACTGCTACTGCATTGACCTTACGTAAGAGCCTCTCATTTTTTAGAAGTAGGAGAGCAGCAGAGTTTTTGAAAAAAAATTAATCCACGGAGGTTTGACAGGCTTGTATTGCTGGTTTTATACTTTTTTGTATTTATTTTTAAATATTTGGAACCTAAGATTTATATTTATGATTACTGTTATGTTAAAGCATAAAATACTGCTGGTTTGGTGAATCTGTTAGTCTGTTACTTGCAATTGTTACAATTTAATAAAATAATTTTGTGGAATCCATGGCCTGTTTTGTTGTAGGAAAGTGAGCGAGCTGTCGAGCCATGAGTTACACCGGTGGAGAGCATGGCGTCATGTCTGTAAGTGTGATTTGATTTTGAATTAATGAAACTGCTTGTGTATAAAATAAATAATATTTAGATTTATTCTGTACATTTCATAATGAATGTGTTACTTTTTATATTGTAGGCCATTATGAGTATGACAGCTCCGCCTACTTTTGGCAATCAGGATTCAGTAATTAAAGGGAATAGACAAGATAAATCGGGAAATCAGAAGAAGGCGAACAGGGCTCCGATAAAAGAACTTCTGTGCGACGGATGTGGGGATACTGGAGAGGTTTTACTCACATGTGTCACTTGTGGTGTTAACTATCATCCAATATGCGACGATCCCTCTCTGGATGAAGATTGTATCAAAGATTTAATATGGAAATGTCGAAGTTGTCGTTATAAGGAGGTAAGTCGTGCTAGGAGAAAGAAATTAAGTTTAGTCCTTGGTATGTAAAAAAATATATGGTAAATGTTGACGTTTACTGTAAAAATTGTGTATTTTTTTGTAGAGCCTTGCTCCAAGTTTACCTGAAATCTTGGATTTAGAAACGGTTGAGTCTAAGGAATCTGAGCCTCAGGAAAGTTGTGATGTGAAACCGGATATTGAAAAATTATCCCAGGATTTTTCCCCCGAGCCGTTGGCTTGTGATTCTGAGTCGACTGCACTTTCTGAAGAAGAAGGAATTGTGTTGGCCATCAAAAACATTTTTCATCGTACAGTTGAAAATGGGAAAAGTCTAAATCCAACTCCTTATGAAATGCCAAAGAGCTTTTTTAAGAATCATTATCAATTTCCAGGTGGATTTGTATGTTTAATTTCCGCTTCAATTGTTACACCTTTGAGTTAACTTTCTTAATGCATTATTTATCATCCAGGTACGAGCCGTAGTGTTGCAAAGAAAGCTAGTTCAGGGAAACTAAGGCCTACTATTGTTGAACTAGAAAATTCTATGGTACCACGACCAATCACAACGTGCTTCAGCTGTACCAAGTGAGAATAAGAAGCTTGAACAGTTTTTGTAGGTATCTCAGAAATTAATAAGCTTTCATGGAACCTTTGTAGATCGTGCCGCATTGGACCATTGTTAAAATGTGACTACTGTCCGACGTATTTCCATTTCGATTGCTTGAATCCTCCACTAACTGCACCTCCCGTCGGTTTATGGATATGCCCTCTCCATCCAGAGCCGTTTTTGGAGTCAAAACGACTCATGACGTGGCAATTGTCTGAAAGAATGCGTTTGTGGGATCTGACTGAAAGCCTAGTTGATCGTAATGCAGTAATATTGAATTTCATGGAAAAATGTCAAAGAAAAAATCCTCCTTTCGCAGTAAAAATAGCTCCTCCGGAGCTTCATAAGGTTTGACACTTACATTATATATTACTAACTGGCTATAATAATAGGAGGGTAAGCAATAATTTTGGAAATATTTGGGTTTAGTACAAACCACCTAAGTACAGTGCTCATGTCGGTGTTAGGGTTGTGTCAAAAAGTCAGTCTGGTGATGGGATATTTCAAGTGAGTCATTCACAGCAAAGCAGTCTTCTACTGAAATGTTACCGCAAAATAGAAGACATCAAGGGTTTATTTTTAATTTACAGTTCACGTCAGAAGGCCTATCTTCTTTGTCACCCGGCAGCAATGGCGTTAAAGGTAACGGGGAAGAAGATAAAGACGTCGAAACAGACTTAACCGACATGGAAATGTACAACTGCTATAATAGTGAAATATTTAACGGCTCAGTGAGTGAAGTTCATGAAACCGACGGTAATAAACCACATTCTATGGACTGTAAGCGTCTAGTCATTTAAAAGTATTGAAAGTTTCATTCTGTTTTTTTAATTAGAGAAAGAACAATCTCAAGAAGCGTCAGTGGTGGCCATGGACATTGATTTGCCTTCTGAGAAAGATGGTGAAACTAACAAAACTGACGGAAATGCGGAATTCGTTGGAGTACCGATTGGAGAGACTGGAATAGGTTCAACTGAGGCAAATAGTGATAGTGAAAATAAAAGGGGTAAATTTATACTGCTCAGAATTTTAAATGAATTCAAGTCTGCTTAGTAGCTAAGCTTTTTAGTTTTAGGGTGAGCTAATTTCGTCACATAATGTTAATGTGGTTGAAGAAAATAATTGTAACTGTTTCTAGTGTTTAATTGTATGCAGCGTAATTTTGTTTATTTATTTTTTGAGCATTGGAGCTGTAAGCTGTTGAATTATAATAATTATAAACCTTCTATATTCATTTTTACTTTACAGAGTTACATACGGTTGATGTACATCAAGATCCCAACTTTTTTGAAGGGGTTGGTTTGCTGCTAGACGCTTCGGACCAGCTTTCTACAGAAAAGGATCGACGAATACAATATTTAAAGAAGCTATCTATAGACCAAGTGTATGAGCTAGCTGCTTTGAAACTAGAAGAGTTTGATTTTGCGCATGCTGCCTACAATTGTAAGATCTATGATAATCCAATTAAGGGAACGTCTGTTGAGCAGGTACATTTTGCAGTCGTTTGAAAAATACGTGTAATGATTCTCTATAATATTCTATCTCTATATTATTTGATGTTTTAAGGACTCCTCAGCATTGACTTTGAAGACTCGAAAGGTTGCCAGGCGCGCTATTGAGTTGTTTTGCTTTAATCTCCCGAAACTAATAAGATTTGAGTCTGATTCAATTATCTTCGGTAAATCAAAAGGCCAAGATGAGCACAGCGATTTGTTCAATCCTGAGATATTCGTTAAATGCAAGCGTATATCTTCTTACCATGCTGTACTTTATTTTGACCGCTGCTACGAGCGATGGGAAATTTTGAATTACAGCCCGTACGGTATTATCGTCGATTCTATACAATACTCACTAAACGATGCTGCTAATGACGAACCTGTACCACAGAATGAATTGGAAGTGATGAAAAATCGGATTTTGAAGCACCGAAATATTCGTGTGCGAAAGGCGCCCAGTTACAGAGTTAACAAGCAGGTAAGGGTAGATATCTCTTAATTGGTATGCAAAGTAAAGGTGTAGCTAATTAATACCAATCCTGACTTGCTTTTTTGCTAGGAAACCTCCTGTGCCTGTTCAAGTGCTAGAAGTACCACAGTATTGGAAGTTAAGCATGAAGGGAGCGCTGTGCTGACTGTTGGTAGTGAAATTCAGATTGGTTGTTTAAAATTGATGGTTCGAAACATTGATGCCTTTGAAGAAGTAGTACCGGCATTCCATTTAAAAAAATGAAAAACTGTTGTATGCAATGCGAAAGAATGTCTGAAAAATACAAGTCTGATGAAAAGCGTCTTTATATATTTGAAGTGTTTACAATTATTCAAACAAACATTGCCTTAAAAATATGGCAAAGTATGAATGAAAAGCGTGGTTTGAAGTAAGTGTTAGTCCCTGAAGATGATGTGTAGAGTAAACCACTAGCTCGCGAAGTAAACATTTCTCATTCCTTCCTACTGTTAAGTAGTTTTACGTTTACCATAGGTTTTAAAATATTGATTGATGCAGTATGAGTATAAAGGCGAGGAAAAATGTTTTCCCTCTTGCAACTCAAGAGAGCTATAATCAAAATGCAACGCAACTAATCTTATACATTTTTTACGTATCCTATCTTTGAAAGTAACAACTTTTGATGCCCTAAAAAAGCTCTGATTTTGTTAAAATAGTTATCAATGAGCAATAAAATAATTTCTACTGTATCACGGGTGCGGTTAACAATTATAAATTGGGGTAAGCCAAATCCAATAACTCAGAAGATGGTAAAATATAAAATAAAAATAAGAAATATACAAGAACTTTTTCTCAGATAAAAAGATAAAGAGAGTTTGGTAACAGTGTAATATAATTGGAAACAAATCACGGATAAGTTATTGGCCTAGCTATAAAAATTATTGATGCGTGTACAAGTACAATACAGTAGTGCAGAAGGTCTTAAGCTGGAAGTTGGGGCCCACTATTTGCAAGGATATCTATGTACGACTCCAGTTCTTTGATGCGCTTGTCCTTCGCTGCAATTGTTCCTAGTAATCTGTCTACTTCCAAGCATTTCCTCAAGTAACCAGAGCGAAACTGAAAATATAAAAGTTCAAAAATAACTGTACAAATCCTCGCAAATACGTATTTTCCTTAAAGAAGCAATAAAAATGAAATTCAAACCTACATCATCAAATGTGATAAGTTCCGGATTGTTTTGAATATTCTTTGTTTTTTCTAAACTTTCTTGGTTTGTCTTTCTTGTTGGACTCGGAGCCAAATTTGGGGTCGACCCAGCATTAGCGTTTGGAGGGTTGTTAAATTGCATATGAGAAACGATTGTCGCAACTTTGCGCTGCTGAACTGCTTGATTCATTTTGGTCTTTTCCCACTTTTCCTTGCCATCTTTCTCTCGAGCCTGCTTTATAATTTAAAATACGCATATTAATTCATAATGAAGACCCATCCATGATTGTTATACAAATTCAGTTGTAGATCCAGGACTCAATTTGTTTCTGAGCTCTAAAAATAATGAAGCGAAACATAAGAATTATAAAGGAAATCTAGTATAAAAAAGCTGAAAATTGCAAAAACAATTTTATCAAGCATACGCTGCGTTGCGCTCTTCAGACCATTTCACATCTGCAAACCGTCTAAAAGTATCTTTTTAGAGTTAGTAAAAGTTAAGAATGGTTGTTAGAGTTATGGTCGAAATACCAAGTCATATTTGCAAGCTTCCTGTTGTAGAAGGGTGATAAGCTGTAGAATCTTGGAGGAAGGCGTAGAATTAGAACGAGCTAGTGGGGGATGTTGGTTAGCAGGAGACACAGACCCTCCGGAAGGAACCAATGTCAGACTCAGGTCCGTATTGACCCCGCTGTCTCCATCGTCATCATTTTCATCATCCTTAGTATTAGGCACATCAGTCTCATCCTCATCACTACTGTTTTCCGACTGAAAGTTACATCTTATCATGCTTCAATAGTTATCAAGGTCATGTCAACGGAGTAATAACATGCAAAGTATCGCCCAAAATTAATTTCATGCATTACAAAAACGCAAAAAGCACCATGCTTGCGGAATCGTTTGCTAATAAAATCCTTATAGATTCCAATTCGTAGGATTTAGTGAAAAAAATAAGTAATTTAAAAAAAGCAGCTTTAGTCTGCATGCAAAGTTAGTTATCAAGATGTCAATGAGGTTAAGAGAAATTAAGATACATGCTTAGGCCTGAAAAAGAACAGAACAAAAATACTAAATCAAGGCAAACTCTAAATGCCTCGCTTGCGTTGGTTTAACAAACATTTCACCAGTTTTATGCGTTGAAGAGTCTCCCTATTTCTGCAACTTTCTTTAAAACTTGATGAGGATACGGTTCAATTGCTAAGAAACCGTGAAAAACTTACATCTAGACTTCTGTAATCAGGTATGGTTTCTTGGGATAAGAAGGCGAACTTCATTTCATTATTTCGATCCAACGGTCGTCCAGTCATTTCAATCTCTTGCAAAGGTAGTGCTTTGTGAGTCTTAATGACCACGCCTGAAGGAATTTACAGCTAGTATTAACAACTTCGGAGATTTGTCAAAGCTATATGAGAGGGTAGAAACAGAAAGTAATGCTGCTGTCTGTACCTGTTCTCAAAGAAATAAGAATCGGAGGCTTATGGGCACCGTTCATCCATTCTACGGCGGTCATGGAAGGCGTAGGAGCGGCTGTATCTGGGAAGAGATCATCTTGAAATTGGTCACTCTACAACAGAATAAAAGTACTGTTTTAAGGTCTCAAATACTGGGTAAGGGTAATGGGTGAGACAGTGATATGAATCACTGCACTTTGGAACAGTATACCGTATATACTCGAATACTGTCCCCTCTCGAATAGTGTCCCCCCTTAATTACCGTTAAAAACTCGATAAGTCCCATTTAATTGTATGTTAAATTTGACCCCAAAAAAACTAAAAAAATTAATTAGTGTCTCGGGACGCTATTCGAGTATATACGGTACTTTCAACTATAGCAGGAGGTATAAACTGTAGCGTAAGCGTCTTTTGTTATTGTAAACTGCTTCCCACCTTTCTTGGAACTATCATAGAAATCGGTTCACAAAGGCCTTTAATTGCATGGAGCTTGTAAAATCGTGCGACCTCACAACGGTAGACATCGCACCCTCGCTTTGGCATCCATCCAAGACCCCGCTGTAGGGCAATAGCACATATAAATTAATAATCCACGCCATGGATATATTAAAGGGATTATCCAAACCTATGGAAATGCAATCAATCAGTAATACCTGAGGACTTCCAGATAGAAACTGGTTGAGATAATAGACCCATGGGGAGTGGTCGACTAGTTCATAATACCTAATGTTTCCATCACCCTTGCCTGCTAGATATAGCATTCGAGTGTCATGGTCATAGTAAGGAAACACTACACCCGACGAGGAATCAACTACTTCCACCGTTAACGGCTTTTCTAAATTTTGACTATCCCAAATCGCAAATTGTCTATCTGAATAACGTGCAAATCCAGTTGTGACTAGACGGCCAGTATCCCCAAGGAAGACTACTTTGCTGGCCTTTGTTCCAGTATGGCATTGCCCTTCCTGGAAACGATATTAACCAAAATCGTCTTTAATAGTGCAATTAGGAATTCTATGCCATATGCATTCATATATGACATTTACCTGGAGAACACGCCCAGTACGAGGCTCAATCACCCTTAGTTTCTTATCTTTACATGTAGTGGCGATCAAGGAGCCGTCTCGGTTGAAGGATAAGCTGTAGATAATATCAGGGTGGCAATCAATGACATTTAATGCCTCACCTTTTATCACATTCCATAAAATGATCTACAAAAATAATACAAGGGGACTGTCAGTCAGGATTTCATACATTTAAATGTATGACTTTTAATACTTAATTGGATATTCATATCAGAAACTGACAACGTAATCAAATCCAATACTGCTGAGGACGTTTTCGGTAGTTGGATGCCATTCTAGGAAACCCACTCGGCGTTTATGACCAGCAAGTTCTACTAACCACTCTTCCAAATTGCTGGTAAGACCTCCGTCAGAAATATACCATATTTTAACGGTAGCGTCCTCTGATGCAGATGCGATCATGTTATCATTAAACGGGTTCCACTTGATGTCTAGTACTGGACCGGTGTGACCAGACACTTTAAATGATGTGTGATAATCCAGTCTACCATGCTGCATTCAATTCAATTAACAATTATTAGCATGTTTTAATTCAAACTGGCTTTAAATATCAGACTTTTATCAATTTAAGCCTCATTTTCTAAATGCATCCTTTCATTTCATTTTTTCTATGCAGGGTTTGTTACCCTTTTCATGAACATTTAACCCTTGAATAAGATAACGCTCACTTTAGCCCCTTGGTGTAGTTTTCCTAAAACCCACCATTTGGCTGGAAATGCCATTTACCGTATTTCCAGAAATTATTCCCCCTGTAATAACCCCCCACCCCCCGGAATAACTCCCCTTACCTTTCCATGCTAAAAATTTTAATTCGCCCTATCGTCCATGTTAAAAGTTATTTCAATTTGTCCTTTGAAAATATAACTCCCCAGGGGAGTTTTTTCCCGGAAATATGGTATGTGTACGGTGGTGAATTTAAGGATAGTAAAGCAACACTACATAATACATAATATTAATGCTCTTGAGCAAGAAGTAGCTCTAGTGAAACATTGTTTCGAAAATGCCAAATGAGCTCATATAAGACGCAAGAGCAGAAAAAATGATGATTTTTTGCGAGTCAAGTCACAAACTCCGAAGTGAAAAGAAGCGATGCTTGGAGTAGGTCTCTCTAAAAGCATATTAATAATACCACGGCTTTTTCGACCCATCTTTCTTTAACTTTTAGAAGATTGACCTTACTCATAAAAAACCCTTACCTTTTCAATAGGTAGAACAAGAAAGGAACCCCCACCGGCCACTTCAGTAACGATCCCAATGAACTTTGGATTAACGGCACAAAAGTTGCAATCATGAGCATTCCTCGTAATCTTGACGTTATCATAGCACAACTCTTTACGAGCCGGTTGTCCGAAGACATGTCTAAATCTTGATGCCCTAACCCCACGAAATCCCATCTGAAATTTTTTAAAACGTATTCAAAATAAAATACAAATTGAATACACCCATGCAACTAATTAATCTGAAGCTGAATAACCTATTCATTCATACATACATTCATCATAATATTACATTAAGCACGTCCAAAAACCTAATACTAAATACGGTAATCCAACTAAAACCAGTGGAATTAAAATGTTAAAAAAATAAACGAATTCATAATCTTGAAATCAATACCTGTGATTTATATTCATCCATGCTAACGTAAGAAGACGCAGGCAAAACCCAAATTTCAATCAGCCAAAACAATAATCAAGTGAGGAATAAATGGCATCTGGAGGATATAGGACGCGTGACGTGAGGATATTTGGACAAAGTGCGACTCCAGACCCAGACCCCCGTTCCCGAATCCCGAACAAAGGCAAACGTTCTTTACACGGCAACGGCACAGACAAACACAACTGGCAGCTACGCTCGTTTCATTCAACAACTTTACAGGAAGGAAGAGGTACAAGTTTCGAAAGGAGATTTATTTATAGTTCATCCACTACATGGATTCAAGTTGAACACAATTCAATAAACAAAAAACACCATATCACGTATCCGTTTCCATGGAGCAAAAAGTTACTCTTAAGGCTAGAAAATGCGTGCTGTAGTTGCAGAGCTTCCACCCGAATTCCGACGGATGTATCAAAAGCATTTGTACACATTCGAATCATTCTTAAACTGGAAATAAAAATAAAACCGAATATGCAAACTAAAAAACAGTTTCAACAAAATTTTCCCATATTGTAACTTTGATTTTAAAACCGTACATCAGTCAAATAAATACGCTATACTAGCTACTGCCTGGCTGACACAAAACGGACATTAAAACTGTTACAGTAAGAAGCACACACTTTGAAATGACCAACGGTTTAAGCAGCAGCGTCAAGCTAGCTCTCAAAGATCAAATATTTTAGCAAGATAGAAAATACGCTCTGAGGATTATTTTATTGGACGGATGTAAAGGATTTTGAATGTTTTAAAGTGTATAGAGCTTAGTGAAATCTTTGAAACCCCTCTGTCTGCCTATCTGTATGCATGGAATGAAATGCTATGGTTTGTAGCAATAATAATATTTACAATTTGTTCTCACATCAAACATTGGCCTTGTGAATGTGTAGTTTTAAAATTAAGAGCAATGCATTCAATTAAATACGAATAGGAATCGCTCACTGAAGAGCCAGGGCTAAACTATACGCCCGACTATAGTAATAATGCCTAAAGCCAATAGTGTGTATGGACGTAACTTAAATTAAGCATCATAAAGACCGTAACGCACTGCATGCTTCGTTGATGAAGTTTGGAAAGTTAGGTTAAATGAGCAACCACCCCCATTTTTTTTTTACTGCAAGTGCATACTAGATACATTAGTAGGTGTAAAGGATCAGATCTGCCAGTTCGATGTAATGATCATGTTGAATCTGAGTTTAATTAACAAAATACAAATCCAAGGGAATTTTTAACTTTTTGTCACTAAGAATCCTCTGGAATATGCATTTACTTTTGTACGCGTACCAATCCCATATTGCATCTACCTATAATAATGATGCATAACTTTTAACCCAAGTTTAATGTTTAGCAATGTAGCTTGTCAGCTAATATCTACGCAGTAGTTGACAGTTTTGATGAACTCACTAATCTACGATGATTCTAGGACTGAAGGGAGATTAATTGCTGATTCTAACATTTGTATTTATACGGTACAGTATCGGTACAGTATCGGTACGGTACAGTTACGGTATCTAAATAAGAAACAGTAAAATCTGCTGGGTAATCTTAAGCCATTATTTATTACTAATCTCTCGGACTTTTGTAGTAGGAAACCGTATTCACTGATTATTATCAGGTTCCTTGTTGTCGCGTCGAGAGAGCTACAACGAATGCGGATGGAATAAATGTTTTGAGACTTTAGCAGCGTTTGCAGGTAGCGTAGGTGAGTTTAAATTAACATTAGGTAATCTGATGTGAGAAATGTTCTCAAATAAAATTTAGCTTAGGTTATGGGTCAAAAATCACTCAAAAACCCTCTCCTCCCTCCCCCGTGTTTTAAAGTTTCAATTAGTTGTTTGTGATAAATGACAAAAAATCTTGCTTTTTTTATCGCTTTTAACAAGACGACGTAATCCGTTGTATTTAATTTACCAACGATTTACCCGATTTTATGTTTCATTTCATGTGTCTACACTTAATTAAAAAACAAAAAACTAATAGCATCAAACTTTTAGCTACTATCTTTTTTTATTAGAAAAGCATACGCGTTTATTATCCTTTCATCTTTTTGTGGTAATGCTATAAGAAAATGCTGTTTTCTTCGTTGAGTGTGATAGTTTAAAAATTCAAATGCGTGTTGTGTAGATAGTACTTTTCAGATTTATGTAATAATGCAATGGTGGGTCATAAACTCTCCAACAATTTCACAGAATAGAATAGGAAGGTTTGTTATAAAAGTGTGAGACTATGAAATATGAAACGAGTCAAGATGTAGCATTTGATGGTCACGGTCACTGCTTAAGACGTATTAATGTAGTATTAGAATAATATGAGAGAGTTCAGCCAGAAAAAGGAAAAAATTAAATTGTGGAAGAAAGTTACTATTTTACATGCGTTGAACAAGGATTTATTTTGTAAAATACAAAGCAAACCCAAACAAATATAGTTTATGATTTTACTTGCACTTACTGCCAAGAAGATCTAATTTATTATTTTAACAGAACCCCAGCACTTATCTACAAGAGCAGGGTTCAAACTTAAGCTTTTGTTCTCGCCTAACCAAACTGCGACCGGACCGCTAATAAATCATACGATTGAGCTAAATAAGACAGGAATAAAGCCACATTACTTTCCGATTGCTTAAAGTTAGAACTTCTGGCCTGTCAGTATAATTGCAAATGATCAGGGATGGGTAATTACTCTACTTTTGTAATCAAATAACCATTACAATTACTTTTTCTAATTTCAAAAGTAGTTTGATTACAATAATACAATACATTTTCTCAAACAATTCCATTACAATATTCCACTACATTAGCGACGCTAGGTTCCATTACATTAGCGACGCTAGGTTCCATTACATTATTTAAATAATAATACATAATCAATTACAATATTCCATTAAATCCATCCATCAATTCTACATAACTACAGAATGAAAACACAGAAATGTATTCTTATTTAAATTTATATCAGAAAGACTATTTAAATTGTGATGAAGTATGCAAAAAGCCCACACCCACTTATCAAAGCCGTTTATTTATTGAATTTTAACTAGTCCCAACAACTAATTAATTTCAATGCCCGTTAAACGGAGACATAAATAGCGTTCACGACTTGCGTTATGTAAAAAGAGAAGCTTTAATTTGGTCAACACGGTAAATACAAGCTATTCCGTTTTAGCTTGTTCGAATGCATAATGCTTGTGTGGGTGTGCGTCTTTTTCAATAAATCATGCATATCAGCAATAGTTTGGAATATTTAAACAAAAACTAATAATATTCGGTGACCGAACGATCTGATCACACCATTATAGTTTTCATTTCCCAGTTACATAGAATTGAGAGAGTAAAGCATGATATAGCATGAAGGATTTTTGCATCGTAGGAGCATATGTAATGGATTACAATAATAATTACAATAACGGTTACTTCCAAATGTAAATGTAATGAAATAATCCATTACAATACTTTTCCAGGATAATGTAATCCATTATAACGATACAATACTTCAAAAACGTAGTAAAGTAATCAATTATCCATTATTATAATACTTTTTTGGTAATGCAATACAGTATTTGATTACAATTGTATTTTAATTTCCATCCCTGGAAAGATAGTATCTAATTAGAGCAAAAGATACAATAAATTCAGCGTTCTGTGGATATACCTACCCTGTTCCTTATTGATGTAAATTATCTTATCCTTACATTATTAATTGACATTAATACAGTTGAAAGGGATGCCAAACTGTGAATTTATTAGAAATATCACGCCTTCGACTATACTATTTAAATTATTTAATCCTAGTTTTAAAGTTCCAGAGACAAGTGATTCCAATCCAAAGCTCTTTAAAAATGTAAAAGCTTTAAATTGCATGCAAGCGTGCTGGTTTTGCCGAGTAAAAACTGTAGATTTACCTTGACTGAAGGCCTTGTACAGGAAGAACAGTCCACCATGATAACGATTCACTCTGACTTTTATTTAATTGGTAAAACTATTCAACGGTTGAAACGCTGCGCTCTATATGACCCGTAGGTCGCTTTAAACCATTAAGTATTATTCTGTAAATACTTCTTTAGCTAGTGTAATGTATGTCAAACAATATTATTCATGGAAATAGTGAGAAAGTACAAACTGACACCTTCTCTACTCGCATAAGTTAAAAAAACTTTTTTTGCTATCAGTTTGTTTATTTGGAAAGGAAGTTTACGCTTTGTAATTTATTTGCTTAAAGTTTTTACAGAACTTTTCCAACCGTTTTTATTATTAGGAACTCACAGTTGCATGGGATGCTATGTGGTATAAATTATTTATTTATGAAACTTTTTCATAGTTTGCTGTTAATACAAAGTACAAATCTTAGCAGAGTTTAGTATTGCCAGAGTACCAATGGAAAGTAATCGTTCGGTTAAATTAACTTTGTTAAAAACAGAAGGACATTGCATATGTGTTAAAATTGCCAACAGTTAGTCAGTTAGATAGTACAACTCGATCAGATTTTTACTGAACTTATAATATAAAATGCTGCTTTGTTTGTCCTACCCTTTCAGTTTTAATGAAAAGTCACGGCAAATCCCACTTTCATCCTGTTCTGGTTTACTGCTAAACTATAGTGTGTCTGTATGTGATTTGATTATGTTATGTAATTACACTTGACAGCTCCAGTGGTTCTGAACTGAATTCTGGACATCATAGCAGGTTTCCTTTAGTTTGTTTTAATTATTTTAATTCATTTATTTCATAGGCGTGTTCATTAACCTGAAATCAACGGTTTTTTGTGCTTTTATTTAACGTAATTTATAGTCCTTTATAGGTTATAGGTGGATTTGCTAAATCAAACTTTTATGCTTTCAGAGTCGAGACTCCAGACACAGGTTTTACAATCTACACATTTAATAACTGATCTGTATTTCACTCTTCACTCTTCACACACACGGAACACACAAATCAGTCAACTTTGATAAATGCCTGACCAGTGACCACTGCAAATGCCAAATAATTTATTGCCCATTGTGCATTTCTTCTTATTACTGAGTTATCAACGGAGTTTGTCTTATCAGCCAGCGGTTTAAATATAAATGACAATGACGATAAAATCGCAAACACGTATTCCACACTGTTACTGAACGAATGCTTTTAATTTAATCTTAAATATTGCATATGTATTGGATCAAGTAGCGTATGAAAAGTCGAAAATATAATATACTTCTATGCTATTTACCATCAGTCGCAAAAATCTTGACAGCCACACAGAAGGACAAGACCACATATAGTTAATTATGCTTAGTTTAGTTGCAGCGTATAATTAGAATACCGACGGATCCGTATTATAAAATCATAAACAGACTTATTAATAATGCTTGTAAATTATTTCCCAATTTTAATACAATGTTTAATCTGATGCTCATTTCTCCTCGAAGGTAACACTTTTGTGCTGTTAATCTTAATCTAAATATTAAAATCCCTTCGTCCTTCACCCCGTTTGGTCATTAATGGATAACTAAGGCCAATCTTTGACTAAAATATCACTGATGATCATGTAGTTGGTTTCCGCATTGAGGAAAAGCCACTTTAGCAGGCCATGGTCATTTATTAGTATATAGGAACACTGATTGACGTGTGATTTTAAATATATGATTGATGATTGGAGAATAGTTCTGACTAATTTACAACCTCAAGTCTTAATAATCTAATCATCTTTCAGTCTGAAGTAATTGCTCAAGCAGAAGGCAGGAATCGGTTTAAAGATCTTCACTATAAATTGATCGTAGAATGAAATATCCAGCAACTTTAAATCTCAGTTGAAAAAAACGGCGTTCTAAGGCTATATGGGCTTTTCCATACAAATTTTTTAATTTTTATGCAATACTACAAAAGGTAAAAATGCAGTTGAATTGAACGCTGGCTCTGCTAACTTTATTGCTTTACTTTATAGGATGAATAGGATGATAAAGAGTGGTCTTGACTCTTTGACACTCCTTTACTGATAATTGTGCACATGGATAGATTAATATTAATGGATCTATCAAACTTATTTTACCCTTAAGGATCTTTTTGTACAACGGTAAAAATAGATTTAAAAACTTCCCTTTTTACTTGAACTATGGGCAACAAAATCCCGTATAAAAGAGTGTGTGTCAAACTTATTTTTTCTGTTCTATCCCATCCAATGCGAGTTTTTATGAATTAAAAGGAATGAAGAATCATCGGGAAAGAAGATTGCATATAATGTAATACGGTATCCAGAAGAGGCAAGATAGGCCACAACAGCAAACCCAATCATCATCAGATTTCACCCTGGAAACAGGGTTTTGTGTGATGTTTTAACCAGGAAGAATGTCCGAGCATATCATGCCGTATTCCTGTAACAACCAACTACACAATTCGCAAAACAGGAAGGACGCTATAATTCCAACTTTCTTGCAGCTTTTGCCTCAATCCTTAATTAAAAGTTTCTCAAAGTTAAAGGCATTTAGGAGGAGGATTTATCCATCCAATGAATTTAGTATTTTCAGTGTTTCAGACATCTTTATGCTGACATTGCTTGTATGGAAATGGTCCCTTAAACTGCTGATTTTCGAGTCTACATAGCAAAGTATTGCAGAGAGATGAAATATAGTTTTTTTTTGCTAGAAATTACAAATGCTTGTACATTGTTTAGATTGGTAGTGCAGAAAGACCGTATTGCACCAGACCAGACCGTAATCTAATCTAACAAGTTGTTTTACATGTAGCAGTTTCCTTAATTCTTTACTATCAATTGGTAGACAACTCAACGATCGACCGATGGGAGATTTAGTTATAAGGTCACTCGAGAGTCCAGGAAGCCTTTATTTATTGGTAATACACTTATGAATTGAGACAGTACAGTAAAAAGGGCTAAAAGTCTAGATAAGCAGAAGTTCATTACATTTTGCTGTGAATGGTCCGTTTTTCCTGTGTACCGGAATCCGGTATCGTATATCCCATAGTTTATTGTTTCATTGCTAATTATCATTAATGAATTTTAATTAAAGTGGACAAAGTTACCGTGCATTTTTTTAAACACCAAAGTATATCGCAGCTCAAATGTAATTATTTTAAAATTTAAATGGAATAATTCGAGATTGAGAATTATTTGGGATTGGGTGGGACCAGAGAGCTTTCTCCTCTAAATGAATTTTGCGAGTATTGCCAATAACGGTGCATATAGACGGTAGTTGGTGGTAGGAACAATGTTAACGGTTGATATTTTGTACAACCACTGTCACTATGGCATGGCCGTGGCCATGCTTCTTTAATGCAATGCTAAGTGTTGTTGTTGGAAAGTGATTGGGAACATCATGCAACGGGTATTTTAATTTTGACGGAAGTCTAAGACTTTAAATCTTAAAATTCATCATTGGAAAATGCTGGAAAAATGGCTTTAATTTAAAAGTCATAGGTCACACAATTAATTAGATCCGAACCAAACCAATTCCTCCTTACTTGGTTTCGCTTACCGTGCTTCGTTAGTTATCCTTGGCAAAAGGACAGTTAACACCGTTTAAATCTATTTGTAATAAATAATAGATCAATGGATAATATAAATTATCCTAAATTGTTGTCTGCTGATTCTCGAATTATTGTTTAACCTCCAATAAATCGGTATGCATAAAAAGTAAGATGACTGACACTTAAGAAAGGTTTATTAGTTGGTACGGACAGCGTGGTTTAGTTACAAATAAATACGACATCTTCATGATTTTTACACACACAATACAATACAATTTTATACTACATCCTATTTTCAGAATGCAATGCTCTTGACTTTTTGACGTTTGACCGTATAAAAAATGGGAAGTATTAAAACTGAAAACTACTGAAAATATAAGGGAAGTTTTGGAAATTACTTTAATGGCCAATATATACTTTATCGCATAAAGTATACTTGTCAAAATGTTAAAAGCTTACAATATTGGTAATTCGCATTCCGCATTCTGTTGCAGTTCATTTTTTAAAAACATATCCGAGTACAAAAATATTTTTCATTTCGGGTTTTATAATTAAATTTTCTAGACAAAATATAAAATTACATGTAGGATAGGTCAGGAACTGCTTGAGATTGATTTAGATTGATTTACCTCAAAACTACAAGAAGCAAAGCTGTAAAACTCGAATGACCCATTCATATTCAAAGGCCCAACACAAAAACAAAATACTACCGTATTCCAATTCCCCATTTTAATTCCCCTGGGGAATTACTGTTGGGTCAAAAAAATCTAAAAAAACGCTTAATATTAGCAAGTAGGGTGTTTTAATTTTTAATATGGAAAAGGCAAGACACGCACACGGAAGCCCCAGTTTAATCTCAAGTTATTTATAACCCTTTATTTTTACAATAAATAAACAATGTATACACTCAGTGTCCTGTTGGGGAGCGCGGCAGGACGTCCCACGACTGGAGGTCCCGCGGTCGGAAGTCCCACGGTCAGAGGTCCCGCGACTCGAGGTCCCTTACGGCTGGGAGTTTGAACATCTTTTTAGTCGGAGGGACCTCCAGCCGTAAGGGACCTCCAGCCGTTAGGGACCCCCAGCCGTAAGGGACCTCCAGCTGTTAGGGACCCCCAGCCGTAAGGGACCTCCAGTCGTTAGGGATCTCCAGACGCGAGACCTCCGACCGTGGGACCCCCAGCCGTTAGGGACCTCCAGCCGTAAGGGACCTCGAGGCGCGGGACCTCTGACCGTGGGACCTCCGACAGTGGGACTTCCTGCCGTGGACCCGTCCCGTTGTAGTTCTAGATAAGCACCTAAAGAACTGGGTCTAAAATGTTTTTAGCATAATGTGCCCAAGATATCTTGTGCCTTCAATTTACAAGTCCTCGTTTTACATAATAGATAACATTGTAACCAATCACACCGGTTCTAACCTCTTGTTTAACTTAATGAGTTGTATACAGACAGTTAAACAGATTGATAAGCCAATATTGAAAGTTAAAACTCCTCAGACAGAACAATTATACTGATTCCCAACAGTATCTGATTTAAAAAACGTATACGTACTGTAAAAAGCAATTTTTAGCAGTTACATAGAAGAACATCTCCGCGTGTAAGTGACTGGCCACGCTCAATTAGCCATAATGGCTGCGGAGCTTCCAAGAAAAAACTCCACACAACAGAAGAACCCAGATACGCACCTGTATTTCCTTGTATAGTATGTACATTACGATATGAGACCACAAAACAGAAATTAACACCCTACTCCTTTTGTAAGTTCGAGTGACCGATTCTACAGATATTGCTAATATTATAATAGAAACATGAATATGTTCGTCAAACTTTGGCAATAAGAGAAGAAGGCTTTCCTTTCGTGGGAGGCTGATAGCTGTACAAGAATATTGACGCGATGACAACTATAGTTCCCACGCAGAATTGTATCGTTACGTGGAAGTCGAAAAATAGCACAGATGCCACACAGGAAACGACGATAGCAAGCGATGTTGCAAATCCTTTTAGTATATTGTCTGCATATTTGACGACCATTGCGACTACAAGTCCCCCACCAGCCTGGAGTACCACGACATACACAATAAAAGTATCATACCTATGGAAAAAGTAAAAACATATAAAAATTACTAGATAAGTAAAAAATTATTTGATAAGCCTAAAAACCCTGCTAACCCGTAGAAGTAGCCCTTCTCCATAATGGCTTCGGAATCATTAAGACCGCAAGTGATGATTGCAAAAGGTACAGAGCAGAGAGAAAGTTGTACATTTCTCATCCAAACTGAAATATTAGACCCCTTTAGAATTTTTTCGAAATAAATCCCAGCAAATCCAGACAAACAACAGGCAGCAATTGCAGCAATAAATCCCACAGCTCTGTCCTGTTCACCGGCCTCGGTCTTGGTGGCTGGAGACGTTTCATCGCTCTGAGCCAATTGGACCAGAATCACACCAACGACCAAAAGTAGTAAAGCCAACCACTGGGTTGGTATCAGCTTCCGTCGAAGAATCACTATGCTAAAAATAGCTGTGGTTAAGATCTTCAGTTGGTACGTCACCTGGGAAAAAACAGTGATATGATAAGTATATTGATGCTTATCATTCAGTTTTTCTGACAGTCTCTATATTTACTTGATAAGTAGCCGCATCCAGATGAGATGCAGCGACATACAGTAGATTGTTCTGAACCACGTAAACCATAGAAGGGATGCAAACTTTTAGGGTATCTGCAGGTTGATTGATTATCGTTGACTTTAAGTTTCCAATCCATTTTGATACCGTCTCATTCTCCAGAAATACAGCGTACAGACAAATAAATAGTTTGACTATTTCCGAGTTTAATACAGCTATATTAATAAAATATGATGTTATTCTTTACCACAATTAAATGTAAAAGAACAGCAACAACCACGTTAAAAAAGGGTATATCTACCTGTGGAAGACATGAACATATGCCCTTGCCTAGTTCTGGCATATCGCATCGATAACGCCAACGCTGCATTCTGGACCAAGAGAGTGACTAGACTAATATACTTGAAATTGTGATTACCTAAAAATGGATAAAGTTTAATTACAAAATACTGTCAAATATCAAGAATAAGTTCTTGCACGTAACGAAAGAATGATCCTTACTTTTAGTCAGTTCTTGCATTTTTAAAAGTATCAAAAGTCTCCTGCAACTTCCAGTAGTTCCAGTTGAATCAAAATATACCCATATAAATTAATATTATCCTCCCCACTGATCGATAATGCTACAACAAAAATACGTCCCGATACACGGATCTTCTCCAGGTCCTAAAATGGGGTTTTAGGGTTAAGTACCGTTAAAAAAACTGTTGATAAGCAGTAGGATAAGGTGTTATCTCCGTGTCCGTGGGCCTAAAAGGTCAAACTTGCTGACTTTATACGGTTTTTTTGGGAACTGTCAACGTGTAACTTGAGTAAAATAAACCGTATACCCTACCCTCAATTTAAAAGGCCCCTTTACCGCACTATATTTATCAAAGGTTTTTACCCTCTTCCATCAACGTTCTTCTTTCACATCTTTGTTCAATTTTGGGCGTCAGTCTTTACTTTAACCAACAATTAGCTAACATCTTCGAAACTTTGTCAGTCTCTGTGTCATAATTTTAATGAATCTTTTTATTAAACCCTAATTCCCTGACTATAAGCCGCGGTTTATGTATAAAAAAATGATGTTTTGAAACATGTTTAACATGGGAGAGATAGATACCCGTTGACAGGTGAAATATAGCCCGCGGTTTAATTAAAGAGCGGCGTATAGTCAGGGAATTACGCTAATACTATTTGTGGGGACGAAGAACTTAATTGTTCATGGTGAGGAAGAGGGTTTTTCTTGCCGTAATACAAGTACTGCAGATAGAAAAAACCCTGAGGCCTTTCCTCGGTCTTATAATCGGTATAGCTTATCAGATAGTAGTTTGAGTTTGTTGAGTTCTAAATTCGACGCTGCTGTTCAGAACTTAATTTATTATATTCGCTTTATAATCTTTAAGGATTTTGATCGGAACTACGCGTCAGTTATTGCCGATGGATGACAAAAGAAAAATGCAGGTTTAATGGCAACAAACGGTTCTAATTCATTTATTATAAAATAGTAGCCGATTTTAATCGTAGTTCCGTGGTCATTAATATTGTTGTACATTTTCAATCCAATCATTGCAAATTAATTATTATTCTAGTTGAGTGAGAGTAAGTAGTAAGAGGTAGCAATAATAACACGTAAGTGCAATATTATGAGTAGTATCTAAATGAGTCGATGGAGTGGCTTTGTTTCGTTATAATTAGCGTAGTACGAAATTGTGATTGAAAGCATTGTTTGTTGAAGGTGTCGGTGGCAGGGTTTTTATAGCTTACTTGGTAACTCTCCCATATTAAATTTATCTCTGAATATCAGACGGATGACTAGTTTCATTAAATACGGGCATTACTAGGGATTAATCGGGACTAATTGTTATCATTAAATTAAAAAATCTCCTGCTAATGCTTACTGACTAAAGCAGGTAAAACAGAGAAGCACTGCTACTTGAATGACAGGAGAATAAATTACCACCGGGCGACTGTGAAAAGTCGTACAGTATAAATTTACAAAAAGTAGTACTTAAAAAGAAAAACCTAACAGGCAATGAAATATAAAAAATGGAAAATATTAAATAAACGAAGTCAAGAGAAATAATCAGTATCCAATCCATGAAGGTAACTAGCCCTACAAATTCTGAAAACTTAAATTCCTTCCTCAGCAAGCGTGCAATATTAAACAAAATAACATTGTCTGTCCAATCTTAACGTTTTGACCAAGCGGACTTAATACGAACAGAAATCCAGTTGCATTAGAGCAGGGCTATACTGCTATTTCTTACTACAGCCGTAATACTAAACAGTCTGAGAACAACAGTTGAATTAACAGGTTATTAAGTATGACAGAAAGAGGAAAAATTCACTACGGAATATATTTTGCTATATTGCTGATTGAGTGATTCGTCCAATAATTTTAAGTCTCCTGAAAATATCATTCTTACATCTCTGCCATTACATATCCGTTTCTTTCTAGTTACAAAGCTGCTACTACATTTTTGTTCTAAAAAGTTATTGCTGACTCGAGTTAAAGAGGAGTCTCTCTTTTCCATTGAAGTATACCATTTCCATCACTTTTGTTGGGTTTTTTCCTAAGCAAGTTAGGTACGGCCATCGAGGCTGCAGAAACTAAGGGAGAATCATTTTGTTGACTCTTGCGACTTCCTGCAGCCTCCATTACACCTGCTTTAAGAGCTGTAAATCCACTTTTAATTGCACTCGTTGCGCTAATGATTCCACTGTTTGAACTATTTACAACTCCATTTTTTCGAGAATTTCTACTTATGCCACAACTTTCAGAACCGCCTCCAAGTATTATTTTCATGTGAGAATCCTGAAAAAAAAATTGATTAAGTTGGAAAATCTAACTAAATGTTAGTTATCTCATATACGATTTAAAAAAAATACACTTACTCTGTTGAAGGCAAAGGATTGTAGTCCACATCCGTTATTTAATATTGGAGACCCTGATACATTTCCTCTAGCCCAATCTGCCTTCACTATACCAGACTGACTATGAGATGCTGAAGGAAAAGCTAAATTAGGACTGATGCCATCTTCATTGACACTATCACTAGAAGGTGACTGAGGTGGTGAAGCGTAGATAGGACTTGAAGGCTCCTTCAAAGGGGACAGTAATCTACTACCAGGTCGACCCTTCAATCTAGACATCTGTTGAACTTGCTGTGTAAATGATAACCCATAACTTTTTGACTCGTCGTAATTAGATTTATCTAGTTTTAATTCCTGAGTTGAGAAAACAGTTGGAGGACCCCCGAGCTCGGAACTGTATGAAGATTTTGTAGACAATGGACCACCCCCAGTTGCACCTGCTGAAGAAAAGGATTTTCGCTTATCCATATCCATGCTGGATAATTGAGCTGCTGGAGGTGACTGTAAATTTCCACCGGATGCTTCACCCGTTGAGCGGTACAATGAATTTTGCGACGTATCGGACGGTTGACCGGGTTCAAATGGTGCACCCATTCTATCCCACTCCATAGACTTCTCTTTGGCCAACACTAGAAGCGTAAAGTAATAAAAACCCATAGTAATAGCCACCTTCTTTGGTATTGCATCAGTACATGCACATGAGAAATATTACACGCAAAATATGAAGCTTACAAGTTTTATTTTTAGCCAAAACAACATCTCCCAGCAGCTTCGAAATAGATGAGTGGCCACTTTTCAATGCAACACGTATAGGAGTACGACCGCAGCGATCAGAATGTGTTGGATTTGCCCCCCAGTCTAACAGTATGCGTACACATTCCAAATGCCCTTCTTGAGCTGCTATGCACAAAGCTGTCGCTCCCTATAAGGATGAAAATTAAGTAAAAATAGCCTTCATGTACAATTCACAAAGTTAATTAAATTGTGCTCTTCTCAAACCATACCGAACGTTTATAGGTCTCACCTGATTACAAGTATGGTCAATTTTAGAACCACGATCACAGAGTAGACGAACTATTTCCGAATGCCCTTGCCAACTAGCACTTTGCAACGGTGTTCTGCGGTCATTATCTACAGCGTTTACTTCAGCCCCGGCCGAAACTAATAACTCTACCATCTCTAAATGGCCTTGCCATGCACTAACATGTAAGGGTGTCCTACCCTCCAGATCTCGTGCTTCCACATCTGCACCGCATCGTATTAAAAATTGGGCCATGGAGGCTCTATTTTCAAGAGCTAGTAAATACAATGTATTGCGACCATCCGCATCTCTATAATTAATTTCAGCTCCCCGATGAACAAGGATCTAGCGGAGGAGCAAAGGTAGGTTAATTTGGGTAAAAATAAACTACTGCTTTGTAAGTTCTATAGCTGTCAAAATAATACCTGCACTACATCCCTGTATCCTTCAATAGCAGCGGCACGAAGAGCAGTTCTGCCATCGTGAGATCTTTGATTAATATCCGCTCCAAGATTTAATAAGGATTCTACTACAGACACATGTCCCTCTTGAGACGATAACAGAAGAGCATGTTTGCCGTCATTGTCAATTTCATTAATTTTAGCACCCGCTTCAATCAATCCTTCCGTAACTTCTTGGTGCCCTTCGAATGATGAATAGTGAAGAGGTGTCCACCCGGCGTTGTCTCTGTGACCCTCGTCTAAACCTCGGGCCAGCAGCAATCGCACTACGCTAACGTTACCCTGAATACCCCATAGCGATTTATATTCAATTCCATTACGACGATGCATCATTTCATTACGATACGACAGAAGGTGCACAATTTACCTGTGCTGCAGCCACAGAAAGGACTGTCCTCCCCTCTCCATCGATGTGATCAACATAAGCGCCCCAAAATAGTAAAAGTTCACACACACTTGCATGACCCATGGATGCAGCAGCCCATAAAGGAGTTCTTCCAGCTTTGTCTACAGCATCTACGTCAGCCTCATACTCTAGGAGGAGTTCGCATACTTCCCTATAATTAAGAACATACTTTAGTACATTATCCAGAAAAAAACAATACACCGTTCATCAATACATCATCATTCCCTTTTCATTACTTACTTATGACCCTCAAAGGCAGCAACAAGAAGTGGCGTGGTCCCATCTCTATCTTGATGATCAACTTCAGCATTCCTCTCTAATAATAAATTTACTACTTTAAGATGACCCTGACTAGCAGCGACGCAAAGTGCAGCCACAGAAAGTGCAGTCCTGAAAAGAAAAGAACGAATGGTATAAGGAGGAGGGGATTACAACTTGTTAGTAATTACTAATTTATTTGGAAGGGCACGCATTGTTAGTTAGACTTAAAGGCTCATTTTCTCTTATGAATTTACCTTCCATCGGAATCGGCGTGATTGACATTTGCTCCAGCACTTAGCAATTTGTCTACAATATCAGAATGTCCCATATACGCTGCTGCAATGAGCGGAGTTCGTCCCTCGTTGTCTGGTAAAGAAGGAGACGCTCCAGCTTTTAAAAGACTTATAACAACTTCTTCATGGCCTCCCCAGGCCGCCGCTCGTAGAGCCGTCCGACCATCTCCATCCGTCAAATCCACCTGAATAAATAAACAAATGATACAGGCACCTTCATTCTGATGTTACATCCTTCTTATGGTAAATTCTTACCTCAGCAAATTTTTGCAACAAGATATCAACAACTTCGACATGTCCAGCCCACGCTGCAGAACGAAGAGGAGTCCAACCATCGTTATCAGCGTGATTAACATCTGCTTTAGCTTCAATGAGTGTTCTTATTACTGCCTCGTGACCCTAAAATAATTCCAAAATTTTCAAATTAAAAAATGGTTATCATATATACCTGTACTTGTCGGTCAAGTACCTGTCTAGCAGCCAAATTCAAAGGCGTTCGGCCGTGTCGATCAGTACTTTCCAGATGAGCCCCACGCGAGATAAACAATTCTACCAATTTAATATCACCGTCATTTGATGCAATATGAAGAGGAGTGCGTTGATTGTAGTCTACTTGATTCAAATCTATGTTTAAAGCAACTTCATTAACACTACACGTTCCATCAACTTGTTCTTCAGAGGGTCCATTTAACATTGTGGTTTCTTCGGAATTTTCGCATGGAGCTTCTCCCCCTCCTTCGTCAAGACAGGTTTCAGACTCACGATTATTAACTTCCTCGCCCTTTTCGTTACTATTTAAATCATTCGTTTCCGAGGAATTTTCTAACAAAGCACACGAGGATAATAACTTGTATACACTTGGATCGTAATCATGAAGCTTCAGTCCTGCCCCACACTTATTGAGTCCCAAAGACAGAAGAAACACGGACATCATATTAGCATCACCGAAATATTTACTTGAATTGACAATATGATAAGCTAAATCAGTAATTTCAGTCGCAGTAAGGTCTGCAGCTCTTGATGCTATTTCAAGTCCCTTCATGATGTGCCCTTCAGCTGCCTGGCACAGATATTTTTGAGTACAATACTTTACGTCTAAAAACCATTCGGCAAAACTGTTGTGGAAAAGGATGTGATGAGCGTCAGATGAAACTATCAGCACTCGACGTAGCACGTGCATTCGTTTACAGAAATCTTCTCTCGTCACTGTATTATATCTTCGGCGAAGACAAGCAAATATTTCATCTTCGTGCATTGGTTTTCTAGACACCAGTAACACACAAAGAATGGGTTGAACTTTACTAAATTGTTTTTTCGTAAATAGTCTCTGGCATAACCACAAATAAAGACCAAACAGGGTTCCAGGGATTTCCCTTATTTCGCGCAGCACAATAAAATTCTCTGAAATCCCATCCAACACTTTTTCTAGGTATAAAAAGCAACCATTACTTTTTATATGTAATTGATTTAACATTTCTGCAGTTTCCCTTCGGATATGCTGCCTTAAAGAGTAGTCTTGGTCAAGCCTCGAGAGGATATACTGCTGAACGTCACGAATCACCTATTAAAACAAAAAAAAAAGTTTATAAAATTAAAGTTGTTTAAAGATACTCGACTCGACTAAACGTACCTGAGACTTTCTCAAATCATCCAAACTGATTTTTCGGAATCCCGAAAATAATTTTGCAACCGGCTTGCTTTGCTTCCTTGCAGTACAAATAAGTATTAACCAAGGGGGTAAAAGATGACTATTGTTGCCCAACAATTCTCCGACCGTTTTGCTCCCAGCTAGTTTTTTGGACGAGTAAGAAGCTGTTGAAGTAAAGTTCGATGTAATACAAGATTCATCTATCGAGTCAACCAAAAGGAAGCATGTATTTTTAGGAGATTCCAGTTCAAGAAGTGGAAACGCAATCAATCGCTTAAACGCTGCATCAGGGTCCTCTCCAATTAGTCCCCGATTTAAATTTTCACTCTCAATTTTTTCCCCATACCCAGCAATCACAGAACTGGTTATAAGTTGCTGTACGACGCACAAAATGAATTCCGTAACGGAGAGGGTGTTGAGATCATGAGATTGGCAAAAATGATAGGCCAGCAGTCTTTTCCTCAACGTCACTTGCTTTCCATGACTGACTGTGGGTGTGACCAATTCGGAACAAACGGCTGTTTTGCCTCCGCCAGGACCTGACACTATTAATATTCCCAAATTGCTACCCGGACCGCTTCCACCCTCTTCCCGATGTTCCAAGTTTTCTAAACAGTGCAGAATTTTTGAAAACACCCATTCCCGACAGAAGAAACGCTTCCCTTGGATCAGTGAGTGAGCCATCTCAGTACAAAACTCCACACGCTTATCTTCCCTTCCTGTTAGTACTCATCTGCAGATAACCTCCAAAAACAGTTTGACAGGTCAGGTCAAGCAGCCGGTGTTCCCACATTTATGTCACCTTCAGTTAGATCTGAAACCAAATAACACATCAATTACTCAAACACATCCAAAGTAAAATCCCCATTATTCTATACCATTTACAACTATATCCAGTACAAATTACCTCTTTAAAGTTACGCTTCCCTGCCAAATGGTCACGGCAAGAACGCCAAGTCAATTTGAGATCGTTTGACAGTATTTTCTCCTTTTATTTACACAATTTCAAACCCCAGGCCCAGTTTTTTAATACGAACGTACCAAAACCAGCCAAAATGTCAGCAAAACCCTTATTTATCCCTTAATTCTGCTTACACTCTAGATTCTAGATAAAAAATCCAAAAAACCAAAAAATCCATAACAATTATGACACATTTCTGACACATCCATCCATCCATGTGCCTAATTCTACTTCTACTAAAAGACTACCTCCTAAAAGGGAGGATTTTTATTTGTAAACTTATCTTCCTTTTATTTCAACTCGACTCCCAATTAACTTTAATAAAAAGAGTGTTATTTGTTATTATTTGGGCTATATTTTTAATTATTTATAATATTCTGCTAATAAATCGTCTTTTGTGGATGGTAATTGTTGAGGGAAGTGGGCCAGAGTAAACAAAAAAATAGTAGTATTCCTGGACAGAGACTGGGGTTTTTTTTAACAAGGAAGATGATGATGAGGGTGGCTGGGATTTGTTGGGAATTGAGAACTGGATTTTGTGAACTAGAGAGACATCTTCTTCCCACTTTCTCCAGGATCTTCCTTCCAAAACCCGACAGAAACCGAAAAAACCCAATTTATTTGTACAACATAACATGGCACAACCTCAGTCAGAGACACCCGGTTAACCGGTTTAGCACGAGGGCGATTCAATCAACCGGAAATCGTTAAAAGTACATGCAGATTTGTAAATTATGAATGACTAGCCCCCCCCCCCTTCCCCCCCCGAATAGAATGTTTTTAGTGACTAAAGGGTCGCCAAGGGTTGTTCTATTTCATGAAATGATTGAAAGCTTTTTCGATGTGAAGAGGCTTCCGCTTTCGGCATTTATTTTTGGTATCATGGAGGAGGACATGGAAATGGTTTTAATTAAAGGATGATGCTACGAGGCATTACCCCATGGATGGGTTTAGATTTAAGAATGAATTAAAATTATGCATAGGCGCAATCACTGGGGTACGAGGGTACATTTGTACCCCTAGTTTTCTAATGTACCCCCTGGAATTCCCGATAAGCCCTATCCTTTACCTTTACATGTTAAGTAGGCCCCGCTTAGCCACACCCCTTCCTATCCTTTAATGCTATTTGTATTCCTTCCCTGGTACCCCCTCGTGGTTGCACACGCTTTGAAATGATGCATAAGATAAGTAAGTATTGGTAATAAGGCGTCAGTCAGCGGATTTTAGAACAGACATGAGGATGAGATTGTCCTTAAAGTGTGCTGCAAAGTACCGCATATACTTCCCTAAGGTCAGGAAGAGGGTTAGGGTAGGATCCCATCCACCCACGTTTGTCTGCCGCAATTCATCTGTACAACTTTCGCAGGAATCGTATGCAGGTTTCAGTTTTCAATTTTTGAAGTTTTATCTGTAGTTTGTTCACGTGTTGTAGTCCGTCCGTAGGTATGCATCTTCATTTCTAAATATGCAATTGTAGATTGCCCTTTAGAACGCTAACTCCACCGTATTTCGAAAGCAGCCATACATCTGAAAGTTTCGAATCAGTATTCAAAGAAGGATAGGAAGGAAATGCTATTTTCAGTCGTTGTGAGGTACTTTATTACATTCACCATGGTAATACAATAATAATTTAGATATAGTATACGAAAGCATTGAAAATAAAATATAAAAAACCGGTACTTTTTTGTCACAGTTAGCAATAAATCAGACTGCTCGTTCAGCCAGACAAGACCAGATTAAAAGAATTAATGTTGCGTTCACAAGAGCTTATCACTCATCTTTGGTTTATCTTTATAGGACAGCATCGGCATAAACTCCACTTCACTTGAGTCGTCATTTTCTAAAAGAATATCTTTCTTTCCGCTCCTTGGACTCCTTCCCATCATTTCATTAACAATCCTTCATAAAAATTAATAAACACAATTTTTTTAAACAGTGCATAATATGAGCAATTGGAAACCATCACCGGACAAGTTGAGGAATAAAGAAACGGATTTAAAAACGTAACAGATTCTGACAGGCACTAGTGCTCAAATATGGCGTAATTAATTAGATAGTCGAGGGAAATTAGAGGTATCAAATAATTATAAATGTTACACTTCACTACATAAAGCTTTTAAAGCGCTACGAATGTTACAAAGGGAAGGATTTGGAAGTAACGACAAAGACAACCAATCACCATTCTTTTTTTTGCTATAACCGAGGTTATTCGTTATTTTAGGGCTTTTTCATAAACTAACGTCAGCAAAAAACCCACATTTTAGGACCCAGGGACCCCTTAATCAACACCTTTAACGTTAGTCTTATGGCAAAATTTAACGTGGGTAAGATAGGGTCATTATCTGACCCTTGACCCACCCACCCACCCACTATTTTGTTGACGCAGTTTATGGATAATCCCTTACTGAAACTTCATTATTTAAAATCTTTGAATAGTTTCTGAATTCTCTACATTATAAATTTCATGCCAACGACAACCTAGTCGTAAAAATATTTTGCATGGAAACCGGACGCTCTATTTACTAGGATGATGATGCTCTTACTTAACCGTTGGTTTGAGCACTGATCTACCCCCTAATTTCTCATGTTCAATTGTAAAACCGTTAAAACAATTACTTTTATAAAACTACACTCGTAAACTAAAATAAAGGCTGGTAACGCAAAGGCTGGTAACTGTGCATTTTGTTTGTAAACGTAAATCTAAGGTATACGATTTCTCTTTGTTTTATGCAATGAGATATTCCATTTCATCAGAAACATCTTCCCCTGGAGAAAGATACTCAGGTCGGTATAATCCACTTTGCTCGGGGTTTCGGTTCTTCGTGACGGACTTCAATATTTGAGATTTTGGGAGACTGTTTGAGGTACCAAGGACATCCCTACAGTTTTAATTAATAGTTTGCGTCATTTACTAAGTTCCTGCATACTTTGATAAAAGCATGGCTATGTTTTTAAGCCATCTGCTATAAGTAAGTACTAGATATAGATGTTTTTCGTGCACCCTTACCCGACCCCATCCCCATGTCACCGTTAGATTAATAACCCACGTAGGAGTTCATCAGAAGCTTTACAACACAACCAACCACGTTATATTTAATTGACTTATCGATCCATTATTAAGAGATAATCTTAACCATGGTATTATTGAGGATATCATATAATCATATCCATGAACGCATTCACTAATTCTCAGTTATATATTGAAAAATGGATTCCAATTATCCAATCACCAGTAGCAATATCATGCAGGTGAATCGTAAATTAGCTATTAGCCTCAACAAAGCAAAGTATTGAAGCAAGTCCATCATGCAGGACATTTACAGCACAGTTATAAATTAGTATTAACTTGTAGTTTTTGACCAGCATATAATTAGTTGATTGACGGTTAAACGAATATAAAGCATGGACGAATATAATGCAGCAAGCATCTACTTCAGGGTTTTCCCAAAAACACCTTTTAAAAATTCCTATGGCACAACGACTAACAGTTGCTCTTGGATATGACAAATAACCTTTGAGAGGATTTCCGGTTTATTTCCTAGGAAGAAATCCTCGCAAATCGGCCCGTATTTGTAACCAAGGTCACCCTATTCTCCCCGTTGGGACACTGTGCCATTTTGAGATTGTTTTAGAACCTTTGCATATTAGTTCCACCAGCTTTGGAGTTGATCAATTAAAGCACGAGTGAAATTCAAGAAGCGAATCAATAAGCGAATCCATACTATTACGTAGGATTTAAAGCATTAATGTACATGCACCGAATACCGAAATATACCCACTTTATAATTAAAAGAATAAACGGATAGCACAGCAGAAGAGACTAGAATTTAGGACGGTGGATCAGAAATTACATTTAACTAATAAATATAAACTCTTATTACTGTAATGGCAGTTCAGGTTATAATTATATTTGAATTTTTTTTAATTGAAACTTTATACGGGAATTAGGCTATTTTGAGGATTCAAAACTGAAATAGCTAAAACTGCAGTAGTGATAATAGCAGATTCCACGAACACATTTTAAAGCTAGTGAATTCTCATTGAAAATGTTTCGATCCGAAATTGTTACAAACAACTCTATCTGATTTCCGATAAAACAAGGTTCATACGGCAAATTTATTTAGAATCATAAGTTACTTGGAAATTTAACCACGCCACATGCATTTTTTAAGGTTAGGGAGACTTTGGTTTTGTATTTTATAGTGTGTGCAAGCAATACAGAGTTACGGCAAGCAAAAATAGACAGGCCCAAATTGGTTTTTAAGACACTCGCTGATCAACCTCACCTACTGATAGTACTACTAGCTCTAGATATACGTGAGAAATCGGGGGGTGGTCCCATATCATCTAATCCACGATGAACTGAAATAGAATCCAAATCTTTCGAAAAACTTCGACCCTCCACATATTTAAGGTAGTCTGTGGTGGTGAGACTTTCTTTTGTTGGTTTTTTGAACCTAAGAATTGGAAAATCAAATAAATACTGTTGAATTGTTTTCATATAGTAATATTTATTTTCGCTTTGTTGACCGTGCTTACAATTTCAACAACAGAGAGGAGCAGACGACTGATACAGAACTCATAGCCATTGCTGCTGATCCCATCCATGGCTAGATATAAAAATTTACAATTAAATAGCCTTCTATTTTTTTTACTGTATTATACAGATTAAAACTAACTTGTAACATGAATCCCCAATGACTGAAAACTCCAGCAGCCAGTGGTATCCCAACCAAATTGTACACGCTTGCAAATACGAAATTAAGCCGTATTCTGCGAACAGTAGTTCGACTCAAGTCCAAACAGCCGATGACATCCAGCAAGTCATTCTTCAAAACGTGAAAGAATCAATGTAAATTTTTAATCAGCTGTAAAAAGAATCGACTGATAACCAAAAAGTATTTACAGTTACCCTGATCAATACAACATCTGCTGCTTCAACTGCCACGTCAGTCCCCGAAGCAATTGCTATTCCAACATCGGCTTGGGCCAATGCAGGCGAATCATTCACTCCATCACCAACCATCGCAACTTTGTGCCCCGTTGATTGCAGTCTTCGAATTTTTTCAACTTTATGAGATGGAAGCACTTCAGCATATACCTTGCTAATACCAACTTGACGGGCAATAGCCGTCGCTGTTTTTTTATTGTCACCAGTTAAAAGAATAACGTTTATTCCACGCCGTTTTAAGGTATACACCGCTAAGCTTGCTTCTGGTTTAACACTATCAGCAACGGCCAACATAGCACACAAAACTCCTTAAGGGATACCAAAAATACATGAATTCTTTACTGTGTTCAGGCTTGATGTTTTTTATTGGATGAATTTTTTTAAACAAACCATTAATAGCACATAAAACCACCGTCTGGCCTTGGTCCTCCTCGTTAATCATGGCCTTATCAACTAAATCCGGGATAGAAACCCCGTTTCTTCTCATCCATTCCCGATTACCAACTAAAACCTAATAAAATCCCTTAAGAAACAACTCCATAAAACTACCACTGATTCATACGTTTGTGGAAGGCTCACCTGGAAAATTTCATCTGCCGAAGCGTTGCCAATGGGTATAAGAGGTTCAGACTTTGTGGCAAAACTGATGTAATCATTACTTTGCAATGAATTTTCAACGCTGACTTGTTCAAATACCCATGACCCCATTCCCCTATACGGAAAATAGGAACATATGGTCTTAAGAAACATATAAACACATCATCTTGACTTTCAATTTTTTTTCAATTACGAATTTTGATGCAAAAAGTTCCTGTAGTTTTGAATTTTATCTGAATTGGTTAAATTTTCCAGCATTCCATCGATGTGAGACACTGTTGCTTTGAGACCACACCCAGGGACTGTTGTAAAGTCGTCACACTTTCCACTTAAGTTAATCTTTATCGCCCTCTTGACGAACTTTACGATAGCTATAGTAAACCTTTCAAATGTTTATTTCACTTACTCAACACCATTATTTACTGTAAATTTATTGCCACATTACCTGTCCCTATTGGGTGCTCGCTATTAGATTCAGCAACACCAATTATAACCAACATCTTATGAAACGGCATGTAGCTTTCGTAACAGAGAATAGATATCTTGGTCAGCATAGGTATTCCATGCGTTATCGTGCCCGTTTTGTCAAACACGACTGTTTTAACCTAAATGGCCAAAATCTAATTTAAGCAATTAAAAATTCAATAAAATATGTCTAAAATAATATTATTACCTTATGGGCATTCTCTAACGGTTCTGCTCCTTTTATTAAAATTCCATTCAAAGCTCCGACACCCGTGCCTACCATAACGGCAGTTGGGGTTGCTAATCCTAAAGAACATGGACAGGCGATTGCTAGGACGGTCAAAGCGTACCGAAAAGCATATTGAAACACTAACTCGTGATTGTTGAACCTTGCTTCTTCGTAAGTCTATAGACAGAATAGGGCTTACATTTTTAAACGGTTTTAAAAAGTAACAATCCTATCAGCTAAATATAAATACTAAATATGCCTTACTTTGACTTTAAGAGCATCAGGATTAATGTAACCGACTATAATCCAGCCAAATAGTGTTAATAGGGCCACGCCAACGACGATAGGAACAAAATATCCGGCTATTTTATCGGCCAGTTGTTGAATAGGAGCTTTAGAAGTTTGTGCTTCTTCGACTAATTTCACTATCTGTGCTAACGTTGTGTCGTCTCCAACCTGAGTGGCTTTGACAAGAAGCATTCCGTTCATATTTATAGAACCTCCAATCACTAGAGAATCTACAAAAACATCTATTTGTTATTTTTCTGAACCGTTTAATTTGTGCAGTAGTGACTATATTGCGTAGCTGACTTCGATTATTTCAATGCGTTACAATACTATCACTAAGAATGGTCTGTTATTTTATTAAGAAACAATGCAATCAAACCTTTCTTCTTTACTACAGGCATAGATTCTCCAGTGATAAGAGACTCGTCACACATCGAACTCCCATAAATAACTCTACCGTCTACAGGAACCTTAGACCCCGGGATGACCTGAAAGATATTAAAACAAAAAGTTAAGAATGTTTAAAACTTGCGTTTTCTTCGCAAATTAAACTGAAAAACTCACTTTCAAAATATCGCCTCTTTGAACTAAATCAACAGAAATCTGTCTTTCGGATAAAATTTCGAAGTCGGGAGATATTTTCACCATAACGGCTTCAGTAGCTTTCAAGGACATAAGTTTGGCTAGGGCTTCGGATGTTTTCCCCTGAAAATAATAAACATGATAAAGAAAACTTCCAGAGAATTTCTTAATAAACATTAACAATACTTTGCATACTTTTGCAACTGCTTCCAGCCATCTGCCAAGTGACACAAACAACAGTAACATCGGAGGAGTGTCAAAGAATGTCATTGGACTTGGATTGTGTTGAAGTAAAGCTGCAACTAATAAGACTATAAATGAGTAAACGTAGGATATAGTCGTAGCCAACATTATGAGAACATCCATGTTTGTAGTTCCATGCTTCAAAGCTTTCCACGCTGCAATGTAGAAATGACGACCTCCGATGAACTAATTAGTTCAAAAGTTTAAAATTAATATTATTCATTATGATGTGAAAAGAAGTGATCGACATCGTTGAGATTGAGACAGTACCTGTACTGGGGTAGCGAGAAGAAACAAAAGGAAATTCTCCAACGACACGCCGGGTATTATACACATGGGAAGGTGGCATTCTAGGTGTACATGATCCATGTCCATTATAACCATGAAATACATCATTATAATCATGCTAGGTACTCCGAAAATCAAAGACACCATGAAGGAATTCCTCCATTTTCGAGTTGTATCTTTATGCTCTAAATCTCCTAAGTTTCGATGTGGCTGCAAACTTCCTTCGTATCCCATTTCCTAGATCACAAAAAGAGAAGTTAAATCAACCTTTCAAGTATATAACAACGTTACAGTCAATGTAATCACACATCTTAATTTACATTTAAAGCATCTATAATGTCCCTTGGTCCTGTGATTTCAGCGTTGTACTTAAACCGACCGCTGTCATAAGGAGGAGAAATAATAGCAGAGATCATTCCACGGAGCTTCATTATTTCTGTTTCAACGCTAGTTACATTGGACGGGTTTTTTATTCCACTTATCTAAACGAACAAACGAGAAATGTTATCCGTCCCCTCAATGATAACGACATTCAACTCACACATTCTATTCGTTACTTATTGGCTTGCCATTTGTTTTTGTTACTCAAACTTACGTGCAATACAACTTCTCCTTGCCCTGCTGAGTAGTCATCAACTACTTGACAGTTAAATCCTAAATCTGATATGACGTTGGCGATTTGAGACGGAAGAACTTGACAAGCATCGTAGATGACTTCTGCTTTTGCAGCCATTAACGCGACAGATATTTGCTGGACTCCTAGAAATTCATTTTGCAAATGGATAACACTTTAAGACATGTAACTTATTTTCAAATGTAAAGAAAAGTAGTTACCTGAAATCTTTTTGGCCTGTTTTTCAATAGCCGCTACACAAGATGCACAGGTCATTCCTTGAATCCGTAAGATACACCTATCCATGTCATCATTGTCGATTTTGACTGCGGATTCAACTTCTTTCTCGGAAAAGTTAGAGCTTCTTATTTGTACATTCACTGGGTCTGAGAAGGGTTCTAATGCCTGATTAAAACTACTGGAATACAGCCCAGCATCAAATCCCATATCTTCTATCGTCTCAATTATTTCTTCAGGTTGTATCACATCAGGGTCATAATGAATAGTTCCACTCGCATCCTCAAGTACCACTTTAATTCTGAAGATTCCTTTCTTCCCACCAAGGAGACCCTCAATATTTCGAACACAAGACTGGCAAGTCATACCCCTAATACTAAGTTTCACATCTTTGCCTGGATCACCGGAGTCCTTTCCGCTATTCTCCATTTTTGTCCGTTTAATAAAAAGGCCGCAAACGATTAAATCTGCTGGCACAAAAAACAAGAATACTATAATAAAATTGCCTTTACTTAGTTAGATTTGACAAGTAAATTACTACATTTTCCTCCAAGACATTTTACTATAGGATCGGAAAGAGAAATACTGTGTTTCCTAGTCAACCAAAGAAGGCTCTATAAATAAAGACCACATGAAATAATAGAAGGAATGTCGAGCGGTCAGGGGTCTCTGATGCAAGGGTCTTTCCCCAGCCCAAATGATAAACTCGCACAGAATTCAACCTCCAGCAGTAGCAATCGTACGTTGTGGGACATCATTTCAAGAAAAATGCACAAAATCCCAGACCATGAAATGCTCGATTTTTAATGCTGTAGCGGTCTGACTCTGACAGCCTCTGAAACTACCTCTAATCTACTATTTTTCATTCTAGCACTGAAGCTTCATCAGAAACAAATCTACAAATTACCAGGCATACAAAGCCCAGTTAACTTTATGCTTCACACTCAGCAAACTACTGGACTGCTAATTCTATCAAATCCTTGATTTTAGAAGGTTCTTTAAAATTAAACCCATGTTATTTACTTAATCCGGTTTTACCCTTTGGGGTAGGTGAACACGATTAGAACTAAATACTCTAAACAGTCAGCATACAAAATAGAAACAGGGAAAAGCGTAAACAAAGCTGTACGTGCTTAGTGCTTCAGATTAAAAAAATATACATTACTTCAAAAATCAATTATTCCCTTTGCACCTGCCCTAAACCATAAAATAAATGGGTTAGTCTTCAACACACAGATAATTTGTTTTCAAAGGTTTTCCAAGCCAACGCAGTAGGGATTAAAATTCACTAACTAATAAAATTACAACTTAAAAGTTCTGAGTTAGCGGAACGAAGATCTCTTATCCTTATCGCTCTTCTGTCTATCCACATTACATCACACTGCACTACTGCCTTATAATATAAGTACGTGCTATTCATTATCGTAATCACTTAAATTATGGATTCTGCGTTGGACTTGCAAGGCTCTTCGAGATGGAAGAAAATGTCAAGAAAATATTTCTAATTGAGGTTATATTTATATCGATACTTCTATAATTAGCTGTCATGCATGTGACCTTTCCATTGATGAATTTGAGTAGTAAACTCATCGTAATAATTAAAGGGCAACAAATGACTGACAGCTCTCTTTATCAGACTAGGAAATGTTATGTTTTCCATAAAAGCAAATGCCTTTTCTCTGAAACCTGACTCAGGTCACCTGAGAGATAAGGGAACATGATAAAGGTGAAGGTCTAAGTCGCATATACAGCTCTAAAGTCCCCCATTCATTCTACGAATTTAAATGCATTTTATCACAATTTTACAGTAAAAATTTGGCTATTCAACCCTGAATTTCTACAAGTACAATGACCAAAAATAAAAATATACTATCCGACTGTCGGCACAGAACTTACAAAAATAATGCAAAGATAAGGCAAATCTATTTTAGCACAAAGGTGAAAATAACCGGAAGAATAAGACTTTGACTTTCCCTAAAACTTAAAGCGGTTGATGAGCTCTATCTCTAAAAAATGTAACAATAACCAGTCCTCTTATCTACTTTTATACTCAAAATCAGAATAACTCAGATTTTGATTTGATTCAGTAGTGGAAAAATAATTTAACTAACCACAAAGAACACCTTTAAAAGTTAATTACAAAACTGTTATCCTTACCATATTCTAATACTAGATAATTTCAATTCTGGAGACGATAAGAACTCAAACTTGATGGATCACCAGGTCAAAGGTCCCATATATGTCTTAGAAGATAAGCTCAACTGCCGCTTATGCTTATGCTGGTTGCAATAATCCATTACATTTTTCAAAACCTGACTATTGTTCAAAAAAGAAAATAGAAATTAATAACATGGAACGAAACAATGGAACACAAACCAAAAACCAAACCAAATCACCATGTTTATAATAATAACAATAATTAAACGTAAAACAATGAACGCTTTTCAGTTCCAGTTCTTAGATTTAAAAATACAATCTTCTAAAACTTTAACTAACCTTTAATTAATTAAAAAAAAGTATAATTAATTATCTAGCTAGATTCCTTATTTCTGTTCTGTTCTGCTTGTTTATTTTATTATTGCTTTCTCACCTTCTTAACTCAATCGATAAGAATTATTGATAACCACTTTTAATAAAAATCAACCACGACAGAGTTCCAGAAATGATAAAGATTAAAAAATCCTAAATAATTAAGGAATTATTTAATTCGTGATTCCGTCGTACTTTTTTTTAAAAAATTTATCCAATTAATCCAAATAAATTTACATACATTCTATTTGGACTTCTGAACTGACGTAAGAGGAGTCCAACTAACTGATGGCTCAGTTAGCTAGAAAAAAGTCAAGTGTTTAAAAAAAAAACCCCCTGGCCCTGTTTTAAATAAAAGTGTTGGGTACACAGAGCAGGTTGGTTGGGGATTGAGGATGTAATTTGATTAGGGAAACTAGCAAAACTGTAGCACTTGAGTAGTAAGAGTATTAAGAGTTACTCACAGATATTAAGTTAATTGGGCATAAATATATGGTTAAGTTGTTAAGTTAAAAGTACAAGTAGAAGAGTAACTTACTTTTTATGTGTACACTTTTAATGATGAAGTATGTTTATAAAATCCTCAAAATATTTGAATTACCACGTCAAATTATCTATGGTAAAAAGGTGAGACTTTGAGACGATTAAGCCTGACATCGGTGTACAATTTTTTATCATGTCTGTCAATCAAGGAATTTACTGCAAATTCCTTAAATTATACGTCATTTTAAACTTAAAACACTGATTTATAAGCAACTTTATACAAAAGTTTCAGCAAATGGCAAAATCATATGAGAAAATCCCAGCATGCATATTAGCATATTATGAAAGAAAGATCTGTGTAGAGACACTTGGCAATACCAACTACTACAAAACAAAAGACCAAACGTTATTTTGTGGCTGAGTGGATGCTTTGGCGGAAACAAATGTAATTTTGGTAAAATAAAAACTCGATTTATGGTCAATAATTCTTTCTTTACTTTAGATTAAAACTTCTTATTTAGCTTGTGTATCAATATCATTTTACATCATATTCTGCTCTTAAAGCCTTACATGCCATAGATGCATTTTCTAGAACGGTGAGTCAACCTTTTCATAGATTTTTGAAAACGATAAAGATTTATGAATAAAGATTTATGAATAAAGATTTATGAATGAAGAGTTTCCTCTAGCATTTTCGTTTTGCCAAACTGTCTCAAATATTTGCCAAAGCGGGTTAGGCAATTTTGTTAATATTTAGGTACCCAAAGCGTCTTATCCCGTGTCATACTCTTAGCCAAAACGTCTGCACACTATTTTCAGCATATGAACATGAAAGTTAAACTTAAATGACATGACGCTTTAAAAAACATATAAAGCAGTAACGTTATATTGGCAAGGATCTTGCTAGGAGTAGATAATTATTGAAATAGAAGCTTATGCTAGGACTTAAAAATTGATGTAAATGCTATTAAAGGATACGAGGAATGGATGTGAAGGAGCCTGTTGTCGTCAGCAGTGGCCATGAATGTCCTTGTCTATAAGGCTAAGTAGTCGTAAATTTGTATTCTGAGGAATTTATAAGAACTAAACCTTCAACAGAAGAGGTAAGTAAGGACGAATAGGCCTCATGTACCTTCGAATTATGGCTAGTTGGTACTGCAAAGTTATAACTACTGATGAAAACTGCTAAATAGAAACTCGCCCATCAGTCTCTATCCCCTACCCTGTGTAGTAACAACCTTTCGCTGCTCTTATTGTTACAAGACATTGTTGAATCATTTCTTGGGAATCTTAATCTTACACACAGTTTCTTATACACACAGGTAAGGTTTTTATTGCATTATTCCAACATTAACTACTATTCTACAATAGCTAGCTTTTAACTAGCTAGCGGACTTCTAAAATAAACTTTTAATAATTTTCATCATACTTTTTCATAAATCCCTTTCTCTTTCATGGATCTCTCACGAAGGAATATACTGACTTGACTACCGTTTCCAAAAAAGAGTGAACGAGTAGCTTAGGTTTGGATATTCTTCATCTGCAACGAGGGTTGCTTTTGCTTACGACATTAAACAAATGTGATACCGTATTTGCCTAATTAATTCCCCTGAGGCCATGAGGAAGTACTCCGGGGGGATGTATTATTTCAAACGAAGTTTGAACTCTGATTATTTGGTAGTTTTAACGACAGTTTTTGCATTAATTTCACAGCCAAACGCAGAGAGGTATATAACGCTATTTCATTTGAAGGATACATATTCAAATCAAAGTGATGTGGTAAAGTTTAAGTCCCTGAAAATGTCGAAAATGCATGAAATCCTTAATTGTTTGATTAAATCTTTTCAATGTTTAATTTCATGTTGAGCTTAAAATGCAACGTGCTACGTGCATTTAATACGGTATAAATAGTGGAAATATCTTTTCATCCCAAAAAACATCTTACGCCAAGATACTCCAACTTTTACATTTTTAAGCTTTTTTAAATTTATCCAAAACTTAGCAGGTATTACATGGGATGATAGTAAAAATTCTTCAGCGTACGATGATTGAAATGATGATGATTAAACAATCCAAACTGAAATTTAGCATTCTAAAAAAATGATTGTTTTAAATTTGAAACGATTAGTTAAAAAAATTAAATTGGGGATTTTAGCGTAATATTCTTTATGAACGTTCCCTAAATAGCCAAGGCTGTGAAGCGTCATCGTCAGCGTAGACAGACATGCATATTATATATTGACTGAAGGTTTACTCGAAGCCTTACGTGGATTATTAATCCAAACTATTGCATGTTTTGTTCAAAGAAAAGTTAAAAAATTTCGTAGAATTTATTTTATCTGAAGTTCTTGCATTTTATGCTTTAGCTTACTCCATAATTTAATTACAAAAAAGAATTTGACGTAAAATACATAAATTAAAGCTGTTATTTGGAATTATGAAATGAATGAGAGATGACTACTACTGATGGAATTAACATTAGTTTCAGATATAAAGATGGGATACGGAGATAAAATGCATCGATGTGGAAAAGTCATGAAATATGGCTTATACATATCAAATATACTAATTTTGGTAAGCGGATTTGAAGGAAAGGATTTTTTAAAGTCAAAAGGATAATAATACATTGTATTAATATGACAGTTGGGTGGGGTGGCTGCGACGATAGTAGGGGTCTGTGCTTTACGGGACCAGTCCGTATTCGAAAAGGTTGTCGAAGACACACTTTACAGAAGCTCATCTAATGTACTCATTGGAACTGGAGTTTGCATCATCTTATTTGTCTGTTTAGGATGTTTTGGAGCTGTCAAGGAAGTGAAATGCTTTCTTCTGCTGGTATGAAAGGCTAATAAAACTAACACAGATATTTAAAGATGATAGGAAAGATAATTGAGCAAAAATATCAAAAAGTATTGATTTTTTCACAGCACATTATCGTACTACTGATATTTTTCGTCGTCTTGATTATCGGGAGTGTTCTTGGATTTGTTTTTCATTCAAAAGAATCCGAACTGATGAAGACGGACATGGAAAATTCCATGAAGCATTTCAATCATAGCGATACCGTTCAGCATACATGGAATGACATACAGACTCAGGTAATTTAAATTGCATTCTATCAAACGACAATTCCATTTAATAAATATAATTTCTACAAAACACAAAACGACCAATTAGAAGGTAAATTAAATAAATGTGTACTCTACTATATTTTCAGTTTCATTGTTGTGGAATTGAGAGCTATGAAGATTGGATTGGTATTTTACATACGAAAGAAATCCCAGCTAGTTGCTGCCAAATTAAAGAACATGTAAGTTCTAGAATATTTCTAATTTAGCCCAATAAGAGGTTTCTTGACGTCAAAAGTGACCGTTCATTTTTATGAATCGTTGGTTAAATATGAAACGTTAAATAATTTGGTTTTGTCTGATTAATAGGCACCGGTTTGCCAATCTAGCCCAACCCCCGACGAGGTTTGGACAATAGGTTGTCTAACTAAATTCAAGGCCGGTGGGAACACAGTGGGTGGAGTAAGCTTAGCAGTTTCATTACTGTCGGTAATTAATAAACGTTCCATTTCACGGTTTGTAATTTTTTTTGGCTCTACACCGAAAGATTCCTTAAAGCTCGGGTTTTATTTATGCATTTACTAGCTCGCAGGATTGATATTTACTTATGGAGTGTTTCAAAGCATCACTTAAGTTGGGAAATCTGAAGCCATTTTAAAAACTGAAGCAAAGCCAACAACAATGCAAGATCAAGATTCGTGCATGTAGTCAGCAAACCTGCCGAGACCCTTGCTCCGACGACGACGGGGTTGTGAATTAAACCTTTGTGTAATTTGACTTGTTTATAGTTTTATATTTTTGAGTAAATTAAATACAACTTTAAATTAACCAAGACTTCTATCGATTAATTGCTAATAATGTAAGGCTGAATTGTCGAATGTACTTCATTAAATTAAGTTCATTTGACCTGCGGCTAGCAACAAATCTCTTTGCCATTCGTTTATGTCCTTCATTTTGGTACGAAAGGCTAGCAAGCGAAGCGATTTATCAGCATAGATATAAACATCATATTAGTAAGTACATTGTGCATACCAAAGCGTTTCTTTACAAAAAGAGCTAGGAGGAGGGGAAAATACATGCTAATGCTTTAGTTTAGCAAAAAGAGTATCAGTTTAACCAAAAGTGAAGCATGCTTTAGTAGTTAGTTAGACTATAGAAGTATCAAATGTCAAATATAGAGCTTCACTCAATTATGTACGTAACTTTCAATTACAGATGAGAAGTAAAAGTAAGCAGTCTATCCCGAAACAAAGTAAGGCATGGAATCAATATGCCTGCCATGCCACCATGCGTTGCATTCTGAATGAATGAAACACACTTGCATTCTACTACTTCTTTACTATTATTATTACTATACATTTATACAATACAGGTCGTCAACACTTACTCACTTACTGGCAGATAAGACAACTAATAAGTTATAATTAGTAATGTTTAGCCGACTGGATAAATGTCCCGATTCTAGCTAACATTTAACGGTTAATGTAAAAAAAAAGGAATACTACATCATCCAAAATTCTAAGAATTTAGCCCTTCACTTGTTACAACTAACGTAGCGCTGTTGCTGTTAGTCATAAAGTCATAATCATACTTCTAAAAAAGTAATGTGAGAGCGTGTAAGAAGTTAGGATTTAGAGGTATTAGGGATCGCGATCGGCATTCCATTTTTATATTTTTACCTGCTACCCAAGCCCAAGCCCACCTACCTACCCCGGTACCCCATTTAGTTGCAACTTACTATACAAGTTATCTAGTTCTTTATCCCATCTATATTTAGTCTATTTTATGTTGAAATTATAAGGTAAAACTCAATAGACGCTTTTAATGCTTGTTTAAAAGTGAATAACAATGGAAGAGATGTTTAAAAAAGGAAAGAATGGCTGACTGATACACCTAAATAAATATAAATCCCTTTAGTTCCGTTTTGACAAAAATGAAAAGCCAATGCTATCTCCTCAACTCAACCTCAATCAATGCAATGCAATTATTCGGGTCCGTCGTTGGTTGCCGGTAAATGATTATGGTCTGCAATAGAGAGAAACTACTACTACATAAAAGGCCTCAAAATTAACTTCTTCCTACCCTATTTCAAGCACTTTTAGCCTGTAAATTTAACATTTTAAAGAATAGATACGTAATTAATATTTCTGAAATATATTTTTAGGGTAAAAAAGTGCCTAAAATGCCTTAAAATAAGGCTGTTTTTGGAATGGAATAGAGAGGTAAAGTTGAATGAGTTGTAGCAGATAGGGAGGAAGGAAGGTAGGAGCGGAGAAGACTGAGGGCTTGAAGGATGTGTGTGGATGGTTTTTATATTGGAGAGCAAAAGAAGCGGAAGGCGGGGTCGGTGGTGGGGGTGTTCCGCTCCGCCCAACCAACCAATCACCGTCCACCTCGCGATGAGTGTTGAGGTAAAGTGATGAACGAGGGCGGGGTGGCTGAGGATTTCAGATGGGATGAGGAGACAGAGACTTCGTTTCCCTTCTCTGCGCACTTCCCTTCTCAACTATAGTATAACATTTGGAACAGGATATCAATAAATCGTTGCACGCTGTGCAGTGCACTTCAAAATTAACACACTTTATGTACCCACCGGGGTGTGCGGTTTAGAAGTAGTAGTAGTGCTTGTATTACCTTTGTCCGTCTAACTCCATACCATTCAATTCTTTAACATGGTTTCATTCTGCCCCTTCTGGAATTCCATGGTGTGGACTCTTTAATGTTTATGCTAAGATAGATTTTTCTGGAGAGTTGCCGTCGGGTTGGGGATGGAATATATCGTATTTCCCGTTTTAATTCCCCCTGGGGATTTTTTACTTTTAAGAGAAAATTAGAAATATTTTGAATGGAAAGGATAGGAATTTTAGTATAAGAAAAGGTAGGGGGAATTAAACCGGAGGGGAATTAAATACGGTAGTAAAAATAAAGTAAAGTTAAAGTGTCATTTACGTATGTATATTCTCTATTCGTTTTGTTGTTGTTTACCTCGATACGGGTTTAAAATGTGTTAAGATTAAACAATTCAATCTTGCTAACTAAATAGTTTTCCCTTGAAAAAAAAATAATTTGAAATTTATAAATGACTACATTAGTGAAATAAAAAAAATGGCTGCTAAATAAAATTACAAAATGTATTTTTTTTTCATATCAAATCACCAGGAAAAATAAAATTCCAAACATTTAATAATTCAGATAAAAATCCTACTCTAGGAAATCCCCTTATCCACTAATTTTTAACCCGATTCCTCAACAAATAATATTTTTAAATTGTCAATAAACATAATTAAAAATTCTTCCTAAATTTCCATCAAAATCCCCAAACCCTTTCCCCCATGCTTAAAAAGAGCGTGCAACCAACTCAAAATCCCAAAAGCCAGCCTAAATCCCACATGCAAAAGGTATATCCATACAGACAAGATGTGCGCAACGGAATGTCTCAAACCCAGAGCCCAACCAGCATATTCCTTTCCTGTACTCTCAAACCCCTGAATCTGTCGACAATATTATGAAACTTCCCCCCATAAGGTCCGGATCCGGGGTCAACCCCGCCACCCCACAACGATTGGGGTCAAAGTAGAGGTTAAAAGGGTCAAATGGTGGGGGTGAGATACCCCGGTTTGGGGGGTAGATTCCACCAATCGGAAGGAGAGGAGGAAGCTAGCCGCGCCATCACCAGCCGCTTTGAAAGAAAAGCCAAGCAGCAGCCGCTTAGTCGTACCTCGGCTTTCAGTCCGTCTTCACATCTCGAGCTCTACACTATATCTCTCTCCACTAACAGCCACCCTTACTTATTCACACAAATATCATTTCTATAAAATGAGTTCCAACGATAAAGCTGAAGTGGCCGTTGAGAAGGTCAACGATAACAACGACAAGGTCGCCGACCCCAAGGCCGAGGTCAAGGGCACAAAAAGGGCAGCAGAGGTACGTTTTTCCCCTATTTTATCCCGTAATTTCTACATGAAAAACCATCAATCTCTCCTCAATTCACCTCATCCTTCCTTCTCTTCATTCATTCATTTTTATTTCTACAATTAACTAAAGCCCTCAAAGTTTCCACTGGTGGTTTCTTCGTCATGTGCGCCGCAAGGGGGTTTTTTTTACATTTTATAATCCTTGTATTTTTGGATAAGCCGGTGAAAGGCTTATCTAAATGGATGGAGCTGGTTGGAAGTGTTTAAAGTGTTTAGTTATTGGTGGAAGATAATGTGAGGGTTATCGAGGGATTTGGATAAGCCCCGTTACGTTGGGTTACCGGCAAGTGAGGCTAGTTAATTGACATTTTTTGGTGGGCAAGTAGTGGTGGTGGTGGAGAAGGGTTGGCGCCAAAAGTGAGCCATGAGAGCCAAGCTAGTTGGTGGTGGCCGGGGTTATAAAACCATCCTCACCACCCCAGATGGCATTCCTCTCTTCCTATTCTTTCTGCGGAAAGACGCTTACCTTTTGCAAACAAAGGATAAGCGGAGTTGGTAGTGGAAATTGTGTAAAAAAACGGCTATTTCATGATAAGCGCTTATCGGGTAGATTGTTTAGATAAGGTCCAGGGAGTTGGGGAATGGCACATGGCACCAATCTTGTTTTATTGACGGATGTATGTAAGAAGGGAAGGAGAGCTAATGAATGGGATTGTTTTTTTGAAACTTGCAGGAGAAAGGCGATGAAGTTAAAAAAGCGAAAAAGGAGGAGAACGGCGAAGAGGATGATGTAGAGGTGAGTTTATGGAATTATGGATAAGAGGATTAATGTGTAATTAAGAGGGAACTTGTGTTTGTTTACTTTACTCTTTGTTTTATGATGTCGTTGCGTGTGAGAGTTGTGGATTTGTTGAATAGACGGATTAATTATTGGAAGGGGTGAAGATTTAAAAAGATGTTCAGTGTTGTTGTTTGTGATTTTAGGAAGAGGAAGAAGTCGACGCTGAAGAGGAAGAGGATGATAATGAGGAAGACCTCCGAGAAGAAGAAGGTGAGGGTGAGCTATATAAAGTTTTAAATAAGACTTGGTGGGGATTGTTTTTAGTGGTCAACTAACGAGAAAATGGAGTATGGAGTTTGTTGGATACTTTTTAAAAGTTACTGAATGCAGGATGAAGAGTTTAATGCACAGTTTTGGTTCGTTGGGTTGGGGTTGACCGGTGGGGGAGGGTTGTTAACTTTTACTTCTCGTGTAAAAGCGTCTTTCTTGGAAGTTGATGTAGGGTTTAGTTTAAAGTGATGTGAACTTGTGTGATGTTAATTTCGAGGTGTTTAATTAATTACAGAAGAAGAAGAAGAGGACGAGGATGGCGCGGAAGGAGAGGATAATGAGGAGGATGATTAGGTGAACGTATTTAAGGCGAGCAGGATGGATTTACGGCTACTTCATATTTGTCTGTTTTAATTACTGAATGCATACTATATAACAACAAACTACTGAATTATTTTGAATTGATTTTTTACTGGATTCAGCTGTTGTAAACTGTTTCCCGTTCTTTTTATAATAAAACCTCCTACCGTAGATTGTGAATGTTGTGAATTTTGATATTGCGATATTATGCTAGCTCATAATTGAGAGAGTAGAGAGAAGATGAAAGAAACAAAAACAAATCGTACATTTACATTACATATTTCTTTGTTTATTAATATTGTTACTTAACCTGATATGTATGTTCGTTCGTTCATTCATAAACTATAGATACCAAGTAAAGATTTTTGGCCCCACGTATCAAGTATCAAACTATTGACTATATTGCCCAGTCAGCAATAAATTGACTAGGTTCAACTCTTTTTAGATCTCTATTGAATTACTTATTTTTGCATAAAATAATCTCATCATAATCTGGATCTATCAACTGAAAAATAGCTCTTATAGCCCCTTCAAGTTTATTTTTATGCAAAAGCCAGAATTACCTGTCCATTTCTGCATGTCTATGCCATCTCAGAACTCCAAGAACGTTCCCTAAAGCATGCATATCCGTCTTGGGTTGGGGGTGGGTCTCATGAACCTCTCTTTAAGCTACTACAACATGCTTTTTTATATTACTAGTAGTAATTGCCCGTTGTTGAGAAAAGGATGCATAGTTGTGCTTGTGATGAAACCTGAAGCCCAAGGTTGATAGTTGATTCATTGGTATATATATATGGTGTCCGTTCAGCAGAGGAATCTGACCAAAAGGGACTTTCTGAAGTTGTAGGTGGACGCACTTAAAAAAGGTTTATGAAGTAAAAACTACATAGCATAAGTATGCATGGCATTTCATTACATTATTTAGCCTCAACTAGATTGAATCATATCTTCGTATCGTTGCAGCGTAGAAAAAAACCGGGTCCTATCTACCAACTTATCTACTATACTTAACCAACTATAGATTATTAAGGGCTCTATTTGCATGCTTTAGCTTTAAGACATGGTTAGATCCCTCATGATTATTATTTACTACTACAACTTGGCACAATTAATGAATAATCAATCTGTAAATATCGACGTTACTGCTAACTCCCATCAACCCAACAAGACCTAATAATGATCATTACATTATTTTAAGACCTGAAACCCGGCTTCATTCAGTGCCCTTTATCCCCGTTTCATACGCTTCCCTTCCATTCCTATATGTAAACCCCTTTTGTGTCCATACCATTTACATGACAAACCACCAAACTATTGAGCTGATATCTTCCCTCAACATACAAAATTAATATTAGGAATTTATATGGATGGGCATATTCCTCGTTCGTACCGGTGGTGTCCTATTAATGTGAGGGTTCGTCGTGGTTTTTATAGCTATCATCATCATATCCTTCCTTGTATTATATAATGAGAATGGAATCGTGAATCTTATCGGATTCCCAGACCCAACCAACTCTCCGGATCTCACCCCGATCCTGCCTACAATAAATGCTTATATTGTGGCTTTGAAATGCTATGAGTTTGTAGTTTACCAAATGCGTCCCGAAAGGAAGTTATATGGTAAAAAGGCATGGAATTGCAAAGAAGATATATGCTCTATTGGAAATGGGAATAGAGTGGAAGCTTCAGGCAGATTCCTATTGAAGTATAGGATGACGATGTTGATGACATTACGGCCCATTTACCTACCTGATTAACCCGGTTTAGCTAACAGGCAAAGGGATTAATCCGCCATGCAATTTTTTCATGACTCTCCAGTTTTTTTGAAAAAAAATCATAACGACTTTAGATGAGATGGAAGCTAACCAGCCGAGCTACTTTGTAACATTCATAGTCTTTTATCAAGACTTTATCTTTATTCGGATCCGTATTAGTCTTAGAAACTGTTTAATTAGCCGGTTTTTAACTGCATTACACGCATAAACAAAGTTTGTAACAGTATAACTTGCATGCTGCGTATTAAAAATGTGACTGGGACTGGGATGGGATCTGCAACATAAAAATATGAACTCTATCTTAAACGTACGCATGCATAGATAATCATCTCATTTTTTCTATTACCGTATTTCCGGAAATTACTCCCCCCTAAATAAATCCCCCTTGGAATAAATTCCCCTATCCTTTCCATGTTAAAAATTAAAAGTCGCCTTATCTTACTCATGTTAAAAGTTTTCCCAATTTTTGCTTCAACTCCCCAGGGGAGTTATTCCCGGAAATACGGTATTCACAAAAAGAGGGATTGAGGTTGAGGACATAACCCAAGCTTTTCAGTAATTTATTGTTTGACATTTATTTATAAGCAATGCATGCAATGCAAATGCCGTCCTATAGAGAAAGTCTGCTTTCTCGAGAGAGGATGCTAAAGTCTTATGATGCAATTATTCAACTAATTAGTCTTGTTTTAAGGTAAAATCCCATGAAGAGCGTCAACGATTACATGAAAAAGGAACAATAACGTAATTTACATGACTTGAAGAGCTGAATTGACTATCCATCAAAGCGTGGGAATAGGATTAGGAAGATACTACAAAACATTAGGTCGTCAACTTCACGATAAATATATAGAAGACATAGCAAAAAGCAACAGTCTCACTGTCACTGTGCTGTGTCCTGGAAGGCAACCACAGTTGCTCGGAACATACATTCCCAAAAAACGCAGCTTTTGTACGCTCCTTTTGGTCTAGTTTATAATAATTGCCAAGATTAACTAAAACTAACATTAATCATGATTCATGACTGAGCTTTATGTGGTTCCAATTAGAATCATGGAGATAGATGTATATGGTAAAGAAATCCCTTGTTTTTATCTCTTAGTTAAGTTTACCAAGAAAAAAGTACGGAGGGATCATTTTTCAGGTCCCTGTCTACCCATTAATCTTGACCGCTTTGTTTTTTATCCTTGAAAATGACTCCAAATTCCAATATTGATGATATTTAGAGGTGCGTATGTCGCGTTAGATTATCAATAGACTTCCTTTGAGTTCTTCAATAGCAGGAGTCAGTTTCTTAGCTGATGCTTCACTTGTTTTGTCGCTTGGCCGTTCTTTTTCAAATTTTGTTACCATAAACTACACAATCCGCTCGTTCCTCTCTGCTAATTAGGCAGTTTTATTATGTCTACTCCAAGCGAATGTAGTAAAAGATATAAAGATGCATGTAAAGAGTCCGTGTACATTTTGGCGTGAGAGTCTCTTCTACAAGAACGAATGGCAATGGCACTTTACTACTCTCAAGTACAAGCATGCATAAAACGCATTGTTAGTGTAAACCCTTTCTTAGTTAGTGTAGCGATCTTTCAGTTTGGATAAACTCTACTGGAGTCTACGGTTCCGTCAAGGTCTCATGTTTCTATTCCTTCTAGGTAGATTTCTGTATCGTAGCATTTCCTCCATATCCAACAAAAAAGTCCATGAAAGAAGTTATAGAGAAGACAGAAGAGTCCGTCGGAAAAAAGTCATGAAGTGTAATAGTCATAGTAAGTGGTAGACGAATAAATATGCAGTCATTCGTCCATTTCAGCAACTTTTTCCACTGCATTACCACCACGATAAACGAATACGAGTTACTTGAGTTGTAGTAAGCAGTATGCATAAGATTGGGATGAGTTATGAGAATTTAATCTGTAATCGTAGCAGTTAGTTTTTTACTATGCTCTCTCATGAAATTTGTTAAAGTTGACGCTTATCTGCTTAAAAGAAGAGATATAGCAGTAGTAAGTAACGGTACGAAAACTGCGAACATTTTTTAACTTTTGGAGTTCGTTCACGTTTCAATTGCACACCAGGTAGGTTTTTGTATGTAATATGTAGTGTTTCACGGCTATCTTATTTTCTTTGTATAAATGCAGATTAAAGAAGTGTTTGAAAATATTCGACATCATCAACCACTAAACCGAGTTACATAGATCGAATCAATGCTCATTTTAGTGATGGATTATTTAATTATACAATGAAATTTTCAACATATTAAATAAATACAATGAATTATGAAATATCAGAGGACAACTTGACGGCGAGTAGATTTTTTAGACGTAATTTTTACGTGGTATAAATTTCTGATTGAGACGGGGATGATGATATAACATTGTCTAAGTTTGCTCGATCGATCCTTTGTCTATGAGGGGATGATTAAAGGTTATTTGGGCTGGGTATTTCTAAAGGGTTTGTTGTGAATAGGCATTAGTTGAGCTAGAGCTGCATCAGCTTTCAGTCTTACACTACTGTTTGGATCATTCGACGCTTTCAAAAATGTTGTTTGTAACTGGGGCAAAAAGGCTTTCAAATGGATTCCAACCTATTACAAACGATTTTAATGTCTTTAAAATAATTCCAATGGCATCAACAAACTTCTAACTTTTTTTTAGTTACCTTGGCTAATAATAAAGTTAACGTTTCCAGTACTGCCATTTTCACGTTTGGGCCATAACGATCACCCAAAATTCGGATTAAAGGACCTGTGATATGAGTCACGGATGGCTTCAGTGCTGCTTCAGTACTCAATTCGATTAGTTCTCCCATCCCTATTGCAGCTTGCTCCTTGACGTCCGCACCACCATTAAGAAGAGCCTCTCGAAAAATTGGCAGAATTGGAGTGATACCCTATAGATATTTATCAATACAAAATGTAGATTACTTTTATATTTAGTCTAATCCATTTATTTTAGTTAAGATTGGATTACATCTATTTACCTTTGAGGTACAAAGTCCTGGAAGACGCAAGTTTCCTTTCAAATCACTCTGAACGAATCTGATAGCTTGACGAACATCTCCCACGTAATTAAGTTTTTCAGAACTATCAAGACTCTTCACAACTGCAGCTAACCCATCAGCTACAAAAGTTAGCACTACTTCATCCGTATCCGTCATTAACTGAATTAGGCCTTTGATAAGTTGTGAAATATATGGCTCTAAATCGGCTTTGGAATTAATGCAGAATATTGATAACAAGGAAACCGTGGCTCGTCTCATTTCACAACTGTCTGTTTTCGAACGAGACATCAGTTCATCAATGAGGAGTCGCACCCCCTGATCTTCTGTCACGGTCAAGACAATTTGTTGACAATATTCTAATTCCTCTTCTTCAGAAGAAGTTCCTGCACTTTCCATCAACACTGACAAAAGGGCCGGCAAGATTTTGCTAAGGTGCCTAGACAAGGAATCCCCCGCTACAGTTGCTAAAATGGCTAAGGCTTTGGTATTAACGGGATGAGCAGTCAACTGTGGAATCAAATATGGCGTGACCGCCTTTGGTTTCACAGACAGCATTTGACCCAGTCCGTCTAAAGCGAACTCCCCTTCCACGGGGTCACCTAATTTCTTCAGTAAAAATGGGACGATTTCATCCAAAGCTCTGCTTCCCACCGTTGAGTGAAGACTCCCGAACGTTTGAGCAGCAGCTGCTCTGACTTGAGGCGTTGGATCACATAACGCCCGTCTCAACGGAGGAACCAAGTTGTCCACAAATGCCAACACCATGTCTCTGCTAGTAGAAGCCATAATTTCAGACAAACCGATGCACACACCTTCTCTTTCCTCTGCTGTATTCGACTCAAGGCCTCTTTCTAGTATTGGAATGATTTCTGGTAAAATTTTCTCCCCCAATTTTCGAACCAGATCTCCGAGAGTCCTAGCGGCGACCTGCCGCTTGTCGTGGGAAGGACTTGCCAAACATCCTAATAGCAGAGAAAACAATGTCGGAAGGATTTCCCGTAGAGTCTTGGGAGTATTTGCAACAACAACTTTCCAAACGTGCAACGCAGCTTGTCGGACCATTAGTGCAACATCCGAACGTCCCATATAAAGTCCGGAGAGAACTCTGTTTCTTCTTTCGGGACCTAGGGCATGGATTATCGTCTGTTGCGATTGTTCTGTGCCGAAGTTGTCATCGTCTCCTGCCGACTCTGTACTCATTTTTCCAGAAACACCAGATATCTTGTACAATAGATCACCCAATAGTTGGACAGACGAGAAACGAATTCTCCAATTATCATCAAATATTCCTCGTTCGAGCTCAGGAAGCAACAAAGTGATAGCAGTATCAGCAAAGCCTGTCACAATTCTTTGACCAGCTCGAAGCGCAGTGTCACGAACAAACTCATTTTCATCTGCAAGAGCTTTCAAAATTGGATTGATAATCTGCCCAATATACAGAACGAACTCCTTTTCGAAAACTGAAGGCATGTAAATAAACATCATCATGTATCCGTCCCTCACATGGGGAGCAATGTCATCTGAGTCCGCTTTCCTAATAATTTCTGGCATAAATCTGTGGATTTTATCCTCGCCCAATGATCCAATTACTTCAGCTAAGCCTTGAGCAGCTCCAGATCTGTCAACTGAGTTTGCCTCCGAAACTAACGTTTTCATCAGCCAGGGCAAAAGTTCATCATAACATCTATCACCCATTCCTTTAGCCATGGCTCCTAGAGCTTTAGCAGCCACTGCTCTGACCTCTGGAACAGGATCAACAAGAGAGGCTTTAATTCCAGGCATAACATGTTCCATATACGGAGCCAAGTCAGAATGATCAGTTAACGAGTACATATTTCCGATGACCTGACATGCCATTTTCCTATTTTCAGTTGATCTGTCTTGAAACGCCCGTTGTACAACAGGCATAATAAGAGCAAGTGATGGAGGGTCGACGAAATGCACAAATTCCGTCTGTAGTAGTGAGTTTAAACAAGATGTTGCTCTTTTCCCAGGATCTTGTAAAGCCTCTAAAAGAACTGGAACTACCGACTGAATTTCAGGATTTTGAATCACAGAACCGATAAGTCCAAGCGCTTTTGCTCCAGATTCTTGAACCTTGACGTGAGAATCACCCAGCACCTCAATCAATCTTGGAACAATCATTGGCAAGCAACCGGACAGTTGCTTTGGTGCGCAGTAAGACATTCTACCAAGAAGATCAACCGATCCTCGTTTTGTTCGCCAAGAATCTTCGTCCAAGGCGCCCAATAAAGCTGGTAATACCAATTTTACTCCATGACCGGATAGTCGGCTCATAACACGTTTAGCAGTATTTTCAGTGGCTTCTCTTACATATGTATTTGAATCTCCCAAGCACTGTAGAAGATAAGGTAACACGTGTACGATATATGGCTCAAACAAACGTCCCAAGAATTCACATAGCAATTCCAATGCCATTAGAGCTCCTTCTCTGTGTCTCCAGTTCTTTTTTTCTTGCATCCCAGTGGCTAAGATATTCATGATATCATGTTGTTTCAGGGATAGAATTCCTAAGCCTTTAATCATTCCAGCAATACCATAAGCTGCACCTCGTCTTTCTCCATAATTTTCAGCTTCAAATAGTTTTTCAATCAATCTTTTTAAAATTGTAGATGAATCCGCATTGACAGCATGAACCAACGCAGGTAAGCAGTTTGCGACGGACTCTTGGACCTTTTCTGATGGAGTCGATAAGGTGTCGATGAGGGTCCCAAAAATTGACTTTATCCTAGCATCGCTAGGATCTAAATGACGAGCAAGGCATCCCATCAGAACTACACAAGCCTGACGTACGTTATCATATTGACTGGATTTGCCAGCTTTTTCCAAAAACGATTCAATGGTGCTTATAAAGTCATTTAAGCAAGTTGTTCCATGAATTGCAACTATTTCAACGGCCGCTTCTAGCATTATATTATGAACGGCTTGACATCTATCTGACAAAGTCGTCGTAACAATCCATTCCATGCAAGCTTTTGCTGTATCAGACGGCATAACAGGTGCAATTTCTCTCATTCCCAGTCCAACTCCACAACGACCTTCCCACTTGTCAATACCCTCTTGTAAAATACGACCAAAGTTATCTACAACTGCAGGCGTGGGGACCAAATAGTCATGATATGAATTTATGAGATCCTCCACTGCCGACCCGACTTTCGAAGGATGCTGCTTCAAAAAATCTCCAAATGCCTTTGAGCCAGAAGCTCGAACTTCTTCGCAGGGGTGAAGAAGTAATTGAAAAATATCGTTGTACAAATTCAAGTCAATGGATAACTTTGCCTTTTCCCAAATTTCATCAGCAATATGAACCAATTCAGTGGAGCAGTCAAACTTTTCTCGATATATCCCGGCAGTAAACGATTTTTTCAAGTCAGGATCATAAGATTTCCAGAACGGACAAAGCATCAGCAAACACTTCAGCCCTGTAACTCGTATAATTTTTAGATGACTCGTCAAAGCTGTCAAATGGAATTCGATTTCCTTTTCTTCCAATAAATCTATGGTATTTTTTGTTGAAGCTAGTTTTGTCAGTTCTAGAAGAGCTGAATACGCAATTTGCTGACTGGATCCACTAGTAGTGCCTAATAACTGGTAAAGTAGTGCACTGACATCACTACGGGGAATAAATCCATCCTTGTGCTTAAGCCTTCCGCAAGCGTCCTTCGAAACTGTCTGAATAATACTCAAAATACTGGTTATGAGGGTAATTTCGTTCGAAAACTGTTTTGTTGCAGATAATAGCATTGGAAAACAGTATGAAAAACCTCCAGCTGACAATCCTTCGTCCTCTTGACTCATCATTCGAATATACTCAATCGTACTAAACAAAGCATTTCGAAGCTTTTCTTCTTCCCATTCTTTTGGAAGATCACAGGTGGGGGAAATCAGTCTTAAACATCTATAAGCGACTGCTTCCCCTCGGAAGTCAGGTACAAAGAAGTATTTTCCCAGTTTTACGAAGAATGCCACGGCATTTGATGCAGCTATTGGGCTTTGCATAATCTCAATCAATTGGTAGATAAAATTTTTTATGTACATTCCCATGACCCCGGGGTTGCCTTCAAATAATGAGTTCAGTATTCCCATTGCAACGTTCACCTTTGAGTTCAATCTCTGGACATTAGCCCTAATCAGAGACTCTTTTGCTAATTGGGACTTCATGACCTCTTGCTGCTTTTGCGTGTATATTACAGGTTTTCCGGACTTCTTACGCTTTTCCTCCAGCTCTTTTCGCAATTGAATTTCTTCTAATTGTTCTTTATAAGAATAAACTCGACTTTCCCTTTTCATATTTTTGGAAGCAGCATCCAGATTTTCCATGACCGATGTGTCAAAAAGCTGTCCTTCAGGTGTTCGGAAAATAAAATAATCATCCATGCTTACATTTACAATGTCCGGGTCACTCACAAGTGTGTTGAATCTCTTAATGGCACTCTTCACTGCAGTTTCTCCAGAAACAAAAACCACTGTTCGTAGAATTTTCTGCATTCGCTGACTGCCATCAAAATTCTGGATAAATTTTTCATCGACCCACTTTTTCCTCTGCATAAGAACGCGTCCTGGATCAAGGCTCATTGATTGCGTTATTGGAATCCAAAGTTCTTTATTGGATGTTGAATGAGCAGGCACTATAAATTCAGCAGCTAAAGTTGTTTTGGTGTCTTCATCTAAAGTTGATAAATATAGTGCAAAGCGCTTCAAAATTTCTTCTTTAACGTGATCTGAAAAAGTCGTGCCTTCAAAATTTCTAGTGAAGGAATCCAAAAGATGACTGTATATCTCATGTGTGTTATCCTTTCTGTCAACATAGTCAAAGGTGACGAGTAAATGTTTTCTCACAAGAAGACGAATCTGATAGTCTTTTGAGACGGTTAAAGCCAAAACCGCAGCATCATATATTCGATCTGGATGCTCATAGGCGTTATTTAGAGCTTCTTCAGTGAGGAATGCAGTATGCAATACAGCGGAGTTATTACATGCACTCAAAAATTTCTCGTTGATGTGAGAAAAGAGTGACCAGTAAGGTGCTTTGTTTTGATCCGTCAAATTAGAGTTTCCCCGTAGCTGAACCAAAGCAATGGCGATACTTTCACTGAGTCCACTAACTTGAGGAATTTGGGAGAAACTTTTTTCGAAGTTGTTCTTTGCAATGTCTATCAAAACATTACGAGACTTGTTACACCCCTCAAGTAAAAGAGGAACTAACAACTGACACAGCGCTGTTCTGACGGTGCCTTTTTGACTGGGTAAAGACTTGTTTAGGAAAGTGTAAAGCTCCGATGGAACTTCATCGATGAGGTTCGGAATCCAAGCATCTAGAACGTCAACGACCTCAACTAGTGTCCCTTCATGAACTTCCGTTTCTAAAATTTTAACACAGCGTTGAACAACGTACGATGTAAGTTCGGCCTTCTCGAGTTTTGGAACATTGCAACATGAGAGCTGTTTAATGGTTTGTAAAATGTGGATTTTTTGAGAAGTCACAGTCAGCTTTCCTTCCGCTCCAAGATATATATCAAGATACCATCCGATCACAGACTTAGCAGCCTCCATTTGAACCACATTTGATAACAAAACAGTTGATACAAATAAAGCTTGCTGACGAGTAAGCTCCTCTTGAGAGTGTAAACTTCCTCCTAGAATTTTCCCTAACTCGGCAGCAAATGGACTTAAATCGAAACTAATAGGTTTTATAGAAAATCCAACAGCTTCAATAGCAATTTCAGGGGACCTCAGCATCGCTTTTTGAATGGTCGGCATCAAAAAGCTTTTAAAATCTTCCTCTGTTAATATCGGTGGCAGTAAATTATCCGAGATTTTCTCCAACATCCACTTAGACTTGGCTAACTTTGTTGTTAGGCACTCTCTTGAAAATACCTCCAGAAGTGCAGTTTTACCAAGAACATTGTCTGCCTCTGACATTTCAACGAACCGATCCTTTCGATGAAGATACGCAATGATCATACTGGCTGCAACTAGTCCACCATTCAATTTCAAAATATCTTTCAAAAACTGCTTCAAGACATCCTTTCCCATCGCATCGCATAATACTTTTAATTTCCGTTCTGCCGATCTTTCTACACTCTTTCCTTGAATTCTGGATAAAAGTATGGCAAATAATTCACAAAAAGCAGCCGAATATTGACTCCCTCCTCTTCCCATCATTACAATCCACTTTAACAACTCCAAGCAAGTTTTACTAGTGGCATTCCTGGAAACATAAAAACAATCAATATAAAATGAGATAAATTATGATTGAATTTATTCTAAAGTTTAACAATTAACATACGTAGCAACATAGTTTTCCCTGGTCGATAAAGAATCTCGAAGAATCCCATAAAACGTCTGCTGAACATTTTCCAACTTGGGATTTTTTAAATGCTTAATGAATCTCCGGACTTGAGCTCGTTGCAACCGGTTGTTACACTGATATACGGATGATGCCAACAGCTTCAGAAGACTAAATAAACGAGGAATAAAAATGAAGGAGGAATAACAAGTCATAAAAACGCTTTCATTCCCAACTCTCCAGTTCCAGTTACCCTTTCGTTCCGACACTTTTCACACCATCCTTATCCATTCGAAATATTTCAAGTAGGAAGTCAAAGGTCAGGGCCTTTTCACCCTCTCTTCCCGCATCCCCACGGTCCAAGTTAGCACCATTCTCCTTGACCGTCTCCGTCTCTTCGTGGGTCATCTTTACAACAAATCACAGACAAAAGATGTGTTACTTTTCTGGTGTAAATCACGATGAAACTCTTGCTAAAATCCCTCCACTTAAATCCGTGGCTTGTGTTTTATGAAATTATGTTATAAAGTATTTTTAACATGGAGAGATACCCCTATATAATATGGGAAGGATAGGATAGCATGCGGCATAATTAACGCGGGGGCGGCCTATTGTCGAAGAACTAGGGTAGTTCAAAAATACGACCTGCAGTGTTAATAGGCCCCGCCTCCTGCTATCCCTTCCATGTTAAATTTATTTATTTACCGTAGCAGCTCGCGCGAGTCGCGCGGTCCCGAACAATTTACACTTCCGCCCTCAAACTTACCTCGCTCGCTTCGGCCAACGGAATTTACAACGCCGTTCTGTTCTTCCCTGCAAACCGGACCCAATTGACCCGTTTTTTTTGGTATTGTAATTAATTAAAAACTTTTAATTAATATTTTGGCAAAGTGTGACTGATTAGAAGCAACCGTGCTCATATCCCACGCATGGAATATCACAATCCTGTTCATTTCTTCCGCTAACCTTCTCACCAAATTCAATGACTGTCTCATTTTGGAACACCTCCGACTGCTGCAGTGAGATGATGGCCTTCCTCGCCTACTTACCGCCCTCGTTTATTACGCCGCACGCCTATCATTTACATGTTAATTGGGCTATCTCTCTCATGTTTTTTATACTTATAACCTCCGGTGTCAGGGCGAGGATTTAGGGTAAATGAAATACCCACACGACCCCAAGGGTCGTCATTGGATGGTCAATGGTTGGTATGCTTTAGTTACAAGTGTTTTCTACTAGCTAAATAAACAATTAGCTCTTAATAGCTCTCGACTTTTCCATTTCTTTCTTGAAAAATGGATATAAAAGGTTTTAGGTTTGAAGGTTTAGTAAAAGGTTGTAAAACCTGTTTATTTGTAATAAATATAAGAAAGAGCTCAAAAATATAATCAGAGTTGAGTTTCATTTATATGGAAAACTTTTCCATGTTTAAGGCAGTCATTTCCTTTTGTAAAGCTTCCAAATCCTTTGCAAGTCGAGTTTTCAGTGCTGTGCTGGTAGTAGAATCTTGAATCTGCTGATTCAAATCTTCTACTGCGGCATTATAACCACATACATTGTAAAAAATCCGAATCACTCGACCACATCCCGCAGCTAGTAATTTATTGTCGGTTGAGAAAAGCAGGACGCTGGTGTTACCTTTTGGAAACGGGTGGAAAAGTTAGCTACTTTATTGAAATATGAGATTGGATTGCCCATTTATTTCTCACCAATATCGTGGAGTTTCCAAGAAAGAGGGCTCACGTCCAAGCATGCTTTTTTTGTCGAGAAAATGTGGATTCCGTTACTGTTTCCGACAGCAATGATGCGACAATCTGGTGAGAGTGCTACTGTTGATTTTACTCCTTCATCTGTCACCTTTTCCAAATCTCCTTCAGACACCAAAGTCACCCGATTGCCTAGCATTTCAAATCAGCCAAGGTTCATAAATGATCATTGCTATGATTTTATTTTAAAGTGTTTTCTAGTAACTAACCAGTTGTATCAAAAAGTCTCCAGCGTCCTGATTGAGTAATTGTTGCGATTTTCGAACCATCCGCATTCATATCCAAATCGTAGACTTCGCTGTCATGATCCTTTAATTTCCACTTCAGAGCCAAGCCTTGAAATTGATTTGTTGGTGAATAGTTAACTTCATACAATAAAGCATCGAGTTGTTGGCCACACACAGCAATAAACCGTCCGCAAGCAGAGATTTTAGCAGCATTGATTTTCTTGTCCATGACGTTTATTTCTTCCATTACTGATCCTTTCAAGCTCCAAATTATCATAACTCCATCGATCGAACAGCTCATCAGAAAACTCCCCGTACAAGCAATACCCAGTCCCACAATATCTGTTTTATGAGTCTATAAAATAGTTAAACAACCCAATTGTTTATTCAATGACTACCAATCATTCACTATCATTACCTACGGCACACCTCATAAAAACATAACTCCAAACCTGATTAAATTTGAGCACCGATGTAATGTTACCCACAGATCCGTCTGCCTTCTTACCAAGCTTAAATACCTCCAAAAGTTTTTCCTCTGACCGTGAAATAATGAATGCTTTTGAGTCCGGACTCCAAACAACCTTTTTAGCAGAGTCGAAAGGAATGTTTACCCTGATGCTTTTATGATCCTTAGTAGTCAAATCCTTCGCTAACCATACAAGAACTGTCCTGTCTACAACATCAAACTCCAAGTAATAATTATGCCAAACGTCGCTTGATAATACCAAGGTAATAATACTAATTATGTTACTTAATAACTGCCATACCACCAGCACAAGAAGCAACAAATTTGCTATTAGAGCTCCAATTTAAATCCGTAATATCTTCACCATGTCCTTTTAACGATGACGCCAACCACGGGTGTTCAAAACTGGACTCGGATGCTTGATTTCGTACTTTTGACTTAACCTTAGGACCTTTCTTAGCATCAATCACAGCCTTTCCATTTTTGTTTCCTTTCGCTAAAAAAAAGCCATCACAATATAACAATTATTTCTACCGGAACTTAATAGTGATACATATTACTTTATATTTAAAATAATATTATTGACCCCTGACCTTTATCCCTTGAAGCATCATCATCCTTCTCTTCTTCATTTGAGGTCGGATTTCTGAAGAACACAACCGTAACTGCCCACCCAAGGCCCAACGTGAAGAATCCAATAAGTAAGTAAAAAATCAGGAACTCCATTTGGTTGGAGTGGAACTCGAACCCGGACAAAGTAAGTATCCTTCTTTCTGAAATAAAATGAATACAAATTAAAAATTAAATAAAATGACTAAAATCGGGAATAAGGATGGATTAAAGTGGACATGAACCAAAACCAAGTTAACAGATCCGACTAACTCTCCACACAACTCACTAACTTTTAATGATAAACTTAGAAAAACCAAACATAATAATCCTCTCGCTAAAAAGTGCATTGTTCTAGGCCTCTTTAAAGCCTCAAAATAAACCTCATTGAGGCCCTAGCATACTTTTCATTTAACTCCTTCTTTACTTTCTACTTTCTACTAAAATAATTATTTTGAATCCAGGCTAAATAGTTTAATTAATATTTAAATAATATTCAAAACCAAAACAACAAAAACATAACTCCAAAACGAAAAGACAGCCTCATACTTTCTTTCATCCTTTATTAATTAAATTAAAAGTATTTATTTTAACTAAAATATAAATAGCATTCCTACCTTTTGGTATTTAAGATGTTCAATCAAAATCGCCTTTATTTTCCCTTCCAAAAAGATTTTGAAGTGTAAATAAAATGCGTTGGATTGGAAAGTAAGTAGAGGTTTGCTTTTTGCTGAGAAAGAAATGACGGGAGTTGTGCCGGTTTTAGGTTCTTGAATTATTTGTACACGTTTCTCCCTCAAAGAAAGACAAGAAGGTTGAGGAAGTTGAGATTCGGCAGAATTGAGATGGTCATTGTTTTGTGATTTGTTAGTTCACAATTTGTATGGGTTCATTTCACAAAACTGTATAGATAAGCCAAAAAAATGCATCACTGCTTATCTACCTTATCAGTCAATTTTATGTGGAAAGATACAAATGCAAAGAGGGACTAAAATCCTGGAAATTAAGAGATGTATAAGAGACTGGAAAAAAGATAGACGAGCTCTGAACATTGGGCTTGTTTAGCCTCCAATCAATTAGTAAGCTTCGCTGATTAGGTTTAGTAAATAATGGACCACATAACGAAAGTAAAGTACTGTAGAGAAAGAGGAACTGGATAATCATACCCTTTATTTAGACATTTATTTCGTATGAAAAAGTTAAACATCAGATGGAATTCATGAAAGTGTAAACCAAACGAACATTCTAGATTTATACTTTAACCTTAACAATTGGGGTTCATAATTTTAGTAACTTAGAAAAGGTGAAATCTGAAATTAATATGTGGTGAACTTCTTACGTTTTATTTTTAAGAAGAGAGGATAGAAGAAGAAAATTATCCGAAATGTTCATATGTATTATAAACCAAAAAAACTGCTTTTATTGCATTAACGAAGGTATGTGCTTAATTAATTTTAATTCTTACAAGAATGAACACATACTTTTTATGCAAAAAATCTTTCACATTACACATTTAATTAGAAAACATTACACCAGTGAACTGAACCAGTCTTGGAGGTAGCATATGATGAATGTTGTGTAGATCAACAAATAAGAACAACAGTTTACGCTGTATGAATCAGATGGCTTCTTCTTGACTAGTTGACAGTTTTAGCTTGTATTCTTCTGCTTTTTGTTTGCAATATTTTTTGTGAACAAACCAGTGCAATCGTTGACACTCTTGGTCACAATAAGCATCATAATGACATCGAGAACATTTCTTTGCTCCTCGTTCCTCTCCACATGTAGCACAAGGATCGTTATCCCTGAAACCTTTCTGTCCATTTACAACGTTGCAAATGATTGACCACGCACCAGGGTCCTCGCATAACTGTAATGATAATGAAAGAAAGCGTTGGGTTTGAGAATAATCATAAGCAAACAATAACATGAAGTAGTAAAGAAATATTGACAACCTTAGTGTGCGTTAAGTTGGTCACTAATTGCTGCATAACTGTAGTTTCATGGTATCGAAACTCCCTTACTGCTTGTCGTAAAAGAATTTCAAGAGCTTCACTTATATCGCTTGGTGATTTGGGTCGAATAAGTGATTTTATAAAGCTCTCAAAACGGTTCGGATCTCCTTCAGTCTCCGTATGCAAACTTTTTAGAATAAATGAGAGTAAGTGAAGTTTAAAAGCAACGATTTCACTGGAACCAGATCCCTTTAAGTAAATTAAAAGAAGTTAAATCGTAATACTGTACTGCAACGATCAACTGCAAAAGGGAACAAAATGGCAAGAGTTATATGTACTTTTTTCATCTCTCGATTGCACATTTCTTCCAGAACTTTAGAAGCGTCAACTAAACAGCTCAGCAGAACGCTACTATTCTTCACCGTTAGTGCAACTTTTACAGGATGGAAATTGACCTATTAAACAGTGATAAAAAAGAATAATAAGTTCTTCACGCCACCCCGAATTAAGTTACACCTTCAAGATTTTAACTAACCTGCATAATTAAGCTATGGAGACTTGAAGCAGCAATACCGTCCAGCCTTGGCTTTTTGTTTCCTTCCGTAAAGAATTCCACATCTCTGTAGTCCACAAAGCTGTTGATTGTCGCTACACAGTGGTGATTCCCTGAAAACAGTTAAAAACTGGTTAAACGATCGTTTCCAGCCAACTTTGCATATTATTTAAAAAATAAACAATAAAAGAATAAATTAAATTTACCAACAAATGCTGCCATTTGAGCAGCAGTTCGATTAACCGAGTTCGTTGCAGAAGGGCGGGCCCCCTTTTGCAAGAGCAACTGGCACAATGACGAATTCCCAGAAAGTGCAGCAAAATGAAGAGCTGTGTACCCATTGTTGTGTTTACCTCCATTTACATCTGCCCCCTGAAAATGACAAAAACGTAATAAACGATCGCATCAATCAATACTTTACAATTAAACGAACCTAAAGAGACCACCAACGGTTGCCTTAAAACCAAAAATACTTACATGATCCATAAAAACTTGACACATCAGTTTGTTCCCTTTATACGCCGCGTGTTGCAAAGGGGTCATTCCATGCTCATCCAGTGAATCCACTTTAGCCTTATCTTTCCCAAGTATTGCGGAAACGGCTGCAACATCGTCCGCAGAGATTTTTGAAAATATATCATCTTTCTTGTCAGTCCCAACGCTTGCTAACACCCCATTACTTTTTTCGCTTCCTCCTTCCTCCACACTAGGAGCGTCCATCTCACTCCACGCTGCCGCTGCTGCCTATCCTTCCCATGTTAAAAGGGGTATCTCTTTCATGTTAAATATGCCTCAAACCATCATTTTGTACACATAAAACGCGGCTTATGGACGGAATTAATATTACTTCTCAGATATTTCTTACACTTTTATTTGTACGAGATGTTTCTCCAAAAACTCTAAATCAGCGTCTCATCCCCAGTCCCCTTCAGCTTATCCAACTGACTTTCTTTTTGTACGGAAATCCAAACTTTTATCTAGCTGGAAAAAAGGTTGAATGTGCCTTAAAAAGGTATGTTTTTTGTAATAATTAAAACGGATTAAATAAAGCACGTGCTCCTACCTTTTTTATCCCAAAACCATTCGTTTTTATCGTCGAATCAAGGACGTCTCCAAACTAACTAATATTTCGCTAAATATTTATAGAATTTCGATAAAAAAAAACTAATAAAAATGAGCCGGAGGAGTAATTGAGTGAAAGTCTGGGATGTTTTCTCAGCCAACAACCTTTAAACTTTCCCGTATAGGTGAAATGTCCAAACAAAGTGTGTTGTTCTCTCAACCTCCGCGTCTCGTTTCCTCTTTGTCTCCTTTTATCCCTCACTTAGCGTCCTTCCTTCCTCAAGTCCATTGTCCATATACCGTATATCCTCAAATACTGTCCCCCCTCAAATAGTAGCCCCACCTTAATTAATTAATATTAATAACCCCAGAAGCTCCCCTTAATCGTGTATGTTAAATTTTACCCTTAAAAAAGGAAGCAATCAATAGTATCCCCGGACACTATTCGAGCATATACGGTAGTTTCACTTTCTATGTTTTTTTAATGACGGTTTTTTGTTGTTAAGAAAGTGAAGGCATTTATTATGATACGAAGAGGTAAATAAATAAAGGATGAAACCACATTCCTTGCACGACTGATCCTGGCTTTTACTATTAAATGTTTGGTTATCTATAATCCATTATTAGCTCAGTAAAAATCAAAGGGTGAGCTGATAAGCTATTGGAATTACGATCAGCCTTATCATCCTTTCCATCAGGTACCTAGTAGGAGGTTTATAGTAACACTTTAGCAGTAAGAGAATATTTTGAACCCAGAACGCAGTACAATTAAAGTCTTGAGAGTTAGAATTTTATAAATCGGATGTATTGAGATGGATTTCATTTAGGATTTTTCCTTGGTCACAATCTTAGAGATGGAGATTAATGCCATGCAAATAAATATAAAAAGAGTTGACTTTTCGTGATATATGCCATGATGCTTTTAAATTGGTAAATAAAGTACTGGAAATAAATTGAAGAGAAAGATTTGTATGTATTTTTAACTGTCTTTTATACAGCTCTGATTTCTTATTGATATTATACAAAACCTCGAACTAATCACCTTCATATGTACATATTAGCAGCGATTGAGTGGGTGAGTTGAATCTGATCTGCCCAAACGGTTATAAGTTAAAATCTGCAACCTCCAATTACCAAATTATTACAGACATTTATTACGGTATGATGTGGACAAAAGAGGCACTAAGCACCAAGTAAAGTTACACTTATTTCATATCATAAAGACACATTTAATATACGACACGAACAGACTTCAGATGAAACGGATGTAACAGGGTATAAAAACATCGCATGAAGTTCATTTTTTATATGTGAAAATAACTTCTTTCACTTGTCTGACCATTTCTATTTAATTTCTACATTGGCCTCACATTCGTTGTATTTATATCAGTTGTTTCATTGTATCAGCATGATGGGGTACGTTATTACGAGACAAATATCCAGAGCTTGTTCCACTTACTGCTAAAAATATAATTTCTCAACCATAAATCTATCTAACAAGTATCTAACCTTGGTGCACCTTGGAGATAATTGCATTTTTTCTTATTTTCTTTGGGGTTGTGAGGGAGTTCTTCAAAAAAGGCCGATTAAATTCACCGTTTATTTCCTTAATCTAGCTTCTTCGGCTACAGGACCTATAAACCATGGTCCAGAAAACATTTTAATCATATCCGATCATCATTTAGACAAACAATCTTAACTCACTAGCACTATCAGAATACTATCATTCTACAATAACTTGAGGCAGAAACTCCATTTTGAAAGCTAACTAATCTATAAAGGATAATAAGGTAAAAGTAAAACCATATCCAGAGAGGGTGTGCATACATAAACAGTGAAAAAGTTCAGTGAGAACACGAGGGATGTTTGAGAATAGGCGTCCAACATTCTCATTTTTTAGAAACAGCATCGGGGCCTTGAAGGGTACAAACAGGGAAAACAAAAATTAATTTCGGTATTGAAACAATCGGTATTGTCATCCATTATTAGATTGAGTTGAGAGAGACTCGGTTCATCAGACTATCAGGCACGGCAGTTAAGTATACGAGAGAACAAAGAGAAACCACTCGTAAAATTCAAACTTAAGTACTAGTTATCTCGTATCTACATTAAACGAACTACTTTTCTAACACTCGTAGAAGCACGGCTCATGAAGACTGCGACTAATAATGAGTTGAATTAAAAGGCAAAATAGACAGTTAGCTAGCGAGCTTAAAACCTCCGGATCAAACAACTACTAACTTTTCTTGTAGCAGTTTGCAGATAGCACAGTTTCATGAAAAACTATAAATGCTCTAGGGAATTAAGTGCAGGAACTCGGACTTACCACAAACATGTTAGTCGTCACTTGCTACCCGCACCCGCACAGCACACTCAAAATATCACACGAACACGATGGAATACGAATTGCGTTCAGAGAAAGTCATAACTGAGAAATACTTCTCAGTGGTTGGTTGTTGATATAGGAAAAGGAAATGTCTTAACAACACTTTTTGGGAGTTCATTATGATTTACAATATTCAATGGTCATGCAAAATGCTGAAAAAAGTTTTTAAACAGCTCTAGAAATCATTAATTTATCAAATTTCGAATCCTTTAAAATTAATGCTATTTTTTAAAGCTTAGTATTTTTTGTACATCATGGACATAACTCTAATAATTATGTAGACATTTTAAGACCAGCTTGCGAATATTTAAATTAGTAACACAAACTACTCTTAAAAACATAAAAGACGCTGAACCGAGGGATCATTAATATCTAGTTTCATTGACTGGTATCGAAGAAGCCTTTTTCTTATTGTTTGAAATAGTTTATATATTGAATTCGCATTCAAACACTAATTGACGAGATTTTTTTAAGTCTACTGTTACAAACAGTCACCGTGGACTCACACCCAAGTTCACACTCAAGTTCAATACTTTCACGCAATTTTGTATACGTCCGTCCTCGTATCATACTTTTTTTTTAAAGAAACACTATGGCATATTATTTCAGAATATTTCCTTCACAGTCAACAGGGTAAACCATCAACAACTAGTTTAGTTTTCAAGCTCACAAGGTTATAACTCCTGTGCATGATAAAAATGCGTTTGCTGATTTTTGATAGGGCAAGGTGTCAATAAGTAACTGCAGCGTACCCAATACTGACAAACGGAAAAACGACTCACAGGTACACAAGCAAATCGTACGGTACAAACGGGGAAACATGAAGTATGAAACCGGTATTAACTGTTGGAACGACACACTAAGCTGCAACCATCGACGCAAACGCTTGTTGATATTAAATTCGATATTAGACTTAACAGAGATATTACTAAGATAACTACTTTTAGAAATATACAAACGCTACATAACTCCGTATTCTTACGGCCTTGCTTGCTTGAGAATAAAACCTATCAGTTTTGCAAAGGACATCACGAAGATAACCTGACAGTGTAGATGAATAAAAAAATTCGTTCGTGCACGTCACTATATCACAATACCGAACGGAATGACGTAGTAAAAACATGGATTATAAAATTTGACTACGAAAGTAATATTAGGTAAATATTTTAAATGATTTTAGGCAGATTAAAACAATTTTGTATACTTACATATATGCAGAGGTTGTTATCATTCTTAACAAATTCATAGACAGGATTATGGGAAAATCGTAGATGTAGATTCTTAATTTACGAAGATTATAGATAAAATTCAGTGACCATTCATACACACATTACGATATTAGTGGATTAAATTAATGAGCACTTGTTATAAGGGGATCAACTTCAAAGATAAGAAAAACGTTGCCCACATCACTACAATCCACTGTGCATGCAAATATTTTCCCTGACCTTCAACGTATTTTCGGGCGACGAACTTGAGCGTTTCATCGATTAGAACGACTGGAATCGAGATCTTTATTACCGCCAACCACTCCTCACCATTCAACGGTGTGACCTGGAACACTTGCTGCAAAGTCAAAGGACAAGAAAACATAAATTGCAGATTCCATTATGGCGTGCCGACCCAATAATAACTTACCGCAAGGATTTCAACGTAGAGGATGACGAAATGAAGAGTCATTGACAACAGAATGGCGCCCATCAAGAACATGTTCGTCCATGGAGGCATAAGTAACAGAGATTGATTTTCAGACAAACTGTTCATGGCGTTCAACATTTCAATGCTGACAAGTACAGATAGAGCCATTGTCATCGGATGAGGATCATGGAAAATGTGGCAGTCGATGCCCTTGAAGATTTCGCTATCAGGAGTGCATTGCAAATGATGAGTCTAAAATGAGCATGGGAAGCGTTTTAGTAAGTTTTCAGTGTTCTTTTGTACTCGTAGGAATAGAAAAACTTCAATTTAACTACTAACCAACTGGTAATAAGAAAGTCCCGGTCCTCCAGAGTAGCTCATGAACCACCAAGTAGCAGCAGCAACGGTACCAGCTCCAACATAACCACCAACAGCCATGTATCGGAAGAACAACCATCCAGAGATCAAACTTTCATCGGCTTTCCTCGGTGGCTTCACAAGAAATAGAAGGCATTTAAAAACAGTTCCTATGTTACTATATTTAAGAAGTACGGCTTAGAAAAGTACCTTGCTCATGATGTCCAAATCAGGAGGATTGAAACCGAGGGCAGTAGCGGGCAGACCATCAGTGACCAAGTTGACCCACAACAGTTGGACAGGGATCAAAGCTTCAGGAAGACCCAAAGCAGCAGTCAAGAAGATGGAGACGACTTCACCGATGTTGGAAGAAATCAGATAACGAATGAATTGTTTCATGTTGTTGTAAATAGCACGTCCTTCTTCAACAGCAGCGACAATGGTACTGAAGTTATCGTCAGCCAACACCATCTCAGCAGCAGATTTTGCGACGGCAGTTCCAGATCCCATAGCAATACCGATTTCAGCCTGAGGATTAAAAATGAAAACCAAATAATGCAAAAATTTTCAACCTATTTTTACTACTACGCATGCTTTAAATTACCTTTTTCAAAGCAGGAGCATCGTTGACTCCATCACCAGTCATGGCAGAGATTTCGTTCATGGATTGCAAATACTCAACGATTTTAGACTTGTGAGCAGGTTCAACTCTAGAGAACAGACGGGATCGGGCACAGGCAGCTCGTTGGTCACTTACTGAGAGATCATCGAATTCTCGGCCGGAGTATGACATGTTTGTTGTATCTTCATCTTCACCGAAAACTCCAATACGACGACAGATAGCTTCAGCAGTGGCCTATGAAATTCATTGAAAACAATACGTTTGTGTAAATAAGTAGTCTTATAATCTTCTGTGATACTTGAGACTGAATAAAATATATTCTATTCACATTACCTTGTTATCTCCGGTAATGACAATAACTCGAATTCCAGCCTGTCGGCACCTAACAATGGAATCAAAAACTTCTTTCCTTGGGGGATCCAACATTCCAACGACTCCAACAAATGTCATGTTAACTTCGTATTGGTAGAACTTGGTGGCGTCAATCAAATCCATATCTTCTGGTTTTGGAGGGTTATCAATGGTAGCAAGAGCCAAGCATCGAAGAGTATCTCGTCCAGTACCGTACTGTTTGGTAAGTTCAATAATTTTGGCCAAGATGGTTTTGGTCATTGGGACTTTCTGGGTTCCAACTCGAACGTGCGTACATCTGTCCAACACACCTTCTGGAGCACCCTTGATAAACATCTTTGGTCCATTTCCTAGTCGGCTGGGTTTGAGAGGAGTACAGAATGAAGACATAGATTTCCTGTCTCGGGAAAATTCCAACGTAAATTCCTAAAATCAACATATGTTTTGATCTTTTATCAATCCAAATCTATTCAACTCAAACGAATAGAACTAGAGTATCAGTATCATTTTCACCTTCTTCCACTTGGTTTCAATTTCTTGTCGGACAGCAATAGCAGCTCCACGACGATCTAATCCAGTCTTGGTGACAAGGAACGGATTCATTTTTTCAGCGAGAACAATGAGAGCGGTTTCAGTGGCTTCTCCAACTTTCTCGAACACTTGTTTAAACTATAAAAATGTTTAAGTCATATTAATTAAAAGTGAGTGAAAAAATTATCGCAAAACATGTTTCCAGAAGATACTCACTTCATTAAAATCAATAGCAGAGTCGTTACACATGATGCAGATTGTTCCAAGCTCAGTAAGACCCTCATAATCAGCAGACTTGACTTTTTGACCCTTCAAGAAAACTTCACCGATGGGTTCGTAAGTTGATCCAGTGATTTCGAACTCGTTGACGGCGAGGTCATTTCCCTCAATTTTGTCGAAGATGAACATTCTATATCCAACATTTAAAATTATATTCTATGCGAACAGGTTGTTTAAACATAATTAAAAAACATACTTCCAAAGCATGTAGACTGCGCTTACCGGCTAACAGACATTTGATTAGTGGTTAAAGTTCCGGTTTTATCAGAGCAGATGACAGATGTACAACCCAATGTTTCTACAGAAGGCAAGCTTCGGACAATAGCGTTCTTTTGAGCCATTCTTCGTGTTCCGAGAGCCAAGCAAGTGGTGATGACGGCAGGTAGACCTTCAGGAATGGCAGCAACAGCAAGAGCGACGGCAATCTTGAAATAGTAGACAGCTCCCTTAATCCAAGACCCACCATGAGCTGGATCGTTGAAATGACCGATGTTGATGGCCCAAACAGCAACGCAAATGATGGAGATAACCTAGCAAGTTCATACAAATATTTCGTTAGCTACATTTAACAACATCATAAGAACACTATAGTAACATGTTAAATGAATTACTTTGGACAGTTGTTCACCAAACTCGTCAAGCTTTTGTTGAAGGGGAGTCTTAATCTCTTCAGTTTCGCTCATTTCAGTTCGGATTTTACCAATAGCGGTCATCAAACCAGTTCCAACAACAATACCTCGGGCTTTTCCAGCAGCGACGTTAGTACCACTGAACAAAATGTTCTTCTTATCTTGATTTACAGCCCTTGGGTCAGGAACAGGTTCGTTGTGCTTGATTACGGAAACAGATTCTCCAGTAAGAATGGATTGATCAATACGAAGAGTTGTTGACAGGACTTTGAGGATACGAATATCAGCTGGGATTTTGTCTCCAACTAGAATTACATTTCAAAAGCCATACATAATTACTTCATTATCAAGAATGCATTGTCCATTTGAGCATTAGCTGCCAAAACAATTACCCGAAATTTCGACCAAATCACCAGGTACAATCTCTCGAGCTCGAACTTTTTGTACACCAGATTTATCACTTCGGACGACTTTACCCATTTCTGGTTCATATTCTTTCAAAGCTTCAATAGCACTTTCAGCGTTCCTTTCCTATAATGCAACCATAAGAATCCAGTACAACACGATTTGAGGCACGTAAATTGAAAAATGTCACAAATTACCTGCCAAACACCAACGATAGCGTTCGCAATGAGAATGAGCAAAATGACAAAGGGTTCTACGAAAGCAGTGATTCCTTCCAAATCGCCTTCACCATGATCTTCAAAGCAGGCAAGAACCTATAGCAATAAAATGTACATTATAAATCTCTTCCGATAGACTGTAATGTATTTCATACATAAGAACAACAATTTCACTTACGAAAGAAATAATAGCAGCGAGAAGAAGAATTTTAACTAAAAGATCATCAAATTGCTCTAAAACCAATTGCCATAAAGATTTGCCTTCTTCAGCAGGGAGTTCTGAAAATATAAAGACACGCTTATCAGTTCAATTTTTTATTTTATTTTATCCAAAAGCAATAAACATTTTACTGATTATTAAAAAATAAAAAGGCCTAGCCTGTCTCTCTATGAAGTTATCAACTCCGATTTTTAATATACATCTTACACACACACAATGATGAAATATTTCTCTTATCACACTGCAAGGGCGTGATTAAGTTGCTTTCTCATATTTAAAAATAAAACATGGTCTATTCGCTAACTAAAAACTTTTTGGCACATGTAATACGTCAACCTAAGGTATCGCAATCCTACACTAATACATTTGCCACAACGCACTAGCTGAAACAGCCTTGTGCCCTGAAATCCGTAAGTTAAAATTAGCACAACACTCGCATTCTAAACTCTTCTATCCCCACTAACTAACTTCCTACTGGATATGCACTGCACACCATTTCATAATTTCTCCTTTCTCCCAATAAAAATAAAGCGTCAAGGTAAATGTTGTCCTCTGGTTAAAAGCCATCCTAAGGATTCACAGCAGCTTCACCTTTCTATTCCAACCCATCCCATTTTAAAGCCCCTTTTTCAGTAAATACAACAGCAGCGGTCGAAACAAATAGCCTTTCCTCCATAAAAAAAACAACACGATACTTCCGTACCCTCTCCTCCTTTTGCTTTAAACAAACAACCAACCCCAGGATCGAAACTACCCCCTCCCCCCACTTAAAACATGAATAATATGTGAAAAACCGTAAAAACCCCTCAAAACCTACCGTTGGGGCCATATTTCTCTTGGAACTTCTTGACTTGATCAGGACTGAGACCGCGTTCAGGGTCAGTGCCGAAGTGATTCACCACCTCCTCCCACGTCTTCATGAAGCCGTCCTCCATGACTCCGGTTTTTTTCGAAGTCTATCACAACCTTCAAGACTTGTTGATCCTCTCCAAAACGGCAAGATCTAAAAGTTTAAAAATATTTAAACAAATTCCAATAAAACTGCAGCTGTTCCACACCACAGACCCACCACCCCTTTCCTTTAAAAATAAAACCCCCAAAACCTCCTCAAGAAACCCACCAAAAACCCAACCTTTCCGTCAAAAACTTTTGAATCCCAATTAAATAATAAATTTCTTAGAAACGCACGACAGAAACTCAAAATTCAAAATTCAAAATTCAACCATCCCTCTCCCTTCCTTAAGGTAAAACCGGGTAAGGAAAATAATAAAATTCTAAGAGGTCAACCACCAAAAAAATTTACATTTTTTTCCACTCCTCTTTTCTTTGACCTTTGACCTTTCAACAAAAACTCTCCTCCTCCCAAACTTTCATCCGACTTTTACTCCTTTTTCTTCAACAAACTGATAAAAAATGGATGATATTTGAAGAAAAAGTTAAAATTCCTTCTCAGTTCCGAAAGAGACGGAGGAGCGATGAATTGAGATTGAAAACCTTGCAAAAGTAATTAAGAGTAACGTATGCGTATCCCGAACAGTTTTTACAACCACACGACGAAACGTACGGCCGTACTTACTCAGTTTTTACTACCACTAATAATAATACTTTAAATTACTCAAATACTGTCTCTCTGCTGCTGGGCTAAATGGTATGGTGGTGGTACTCTTCTGGTAGTAGTACGTAAGTAGTGTAGGATTAAGGGGGAATTTCACTCACTACTCCACGTTAGTTAGAGTCAAAAAAAGGTGTGCAGAGTTGGTTGGTGGTGGATGGATGGAGTACGTGTACTAGTCCTAGTCGGAATATTCATCAATATTGGTTGGTTAGAAAGAGTGCGTAGAAGAAAAGTGCAGATTTGTTGCAAAAAAAGATAGGTTATTGTACAAGAAGAACTGTGTGTGTCCTGCCTCCGTTCCGGTTTCTCCAATGTGGAACACCCTCATTGGCCCGACCTTTGGCTGCCGGATATTTCAAAATAACCTTACCCGCCTCTCGGTCGGGAAGGGTGGTTCATTTCATGATAAGGACAAGGGAATGATAAGATGATTTTATGATAAGGTGCTTATCTAATCGAAACGGCAGATCTGTCTATACGACGCTTTTTAACCTATTTTAATTAACGTTGTTCACACTGTGAGGGGAGGGGAAAACCATTTTGCAAGTTTGAAATTTTTAGGGAAAAAAAACCGACCTTTTTCGTCGTTTTTTTAAAAATGTTTTTTTAGGTATTGAGGGATAAGGGAAGTTGATTTTGGATTTGGAAGGAAATTATAAAAAGAAAGGGGTAGCTTTTGCCGATTTTTTAATTCCCCGTTTAGCTAGGGATTTTTTGAAATGTAAAGTTGAAAATTAGATATTAAAAACTTTATTCTAGATTTTAATTTTTAAACGTGGGAAATTATAGGATTAAAAGGGTGCCGGAACCGGAATCTTGATTGGAGAAAGTTATATTAAATTAGTAATTATTTTAAATACCTTATGGTTATTGATGAGAAAAGGTGAAAGTCCGTAGGGTTAGGTTGACTGGTCGAGTAGGAAGAAGGGTGAGTGAGTAGGCAGGATTAGGATTAGGAGGTTTAGCGTTTGCCAAACTTTGCATGCTGCATTTTGCATTTTAAATTGGAACTTTTGGGATTTGTGTCGAGTTTTCGTTGTATTTATTTGTAATTTACTAGCATGGATTGTAGTTGATTTATGATGGGATAGTGAGTGGGGTTCATGAGTGGTAAGAGTTTATGCATATTACTTGAAGTTTTTTAAAGATTGGTTAAAAAGTAAAGAAGGGTTGAATGTTTTAATTTGGCATTTTTCAACTCCTTCTCTATTTCTATTCTATTTCATTAGCTAATTCGGATCTTATGGTGCAAGACTGTCTTTGATCCAAGTCCAGCAGGCCAAGGGAAAAGTAAGCTAACTTTAACTCTGCAGCCGTTCCATATTGGCACAATTCCCTGTTCTTCTCATATATGTATCAAGAAAGATCCCACATTCAAGCTCAGTCAGTAGCCTTGCTCTATATTAAAATGAGCTGAACATTATTTACGTATGAAAGTGTATTATGTGGCAAGGGAACCAACTTGGCTGCTATTAATAAAATATTTCAGACTCAATCACAATATCTCCGACCGTTCAAAATCACAAATAGGTTATATGGTCCTTTTCAATCTCAACTCAAAGTACCGAATCCTAGGCTTAATGGAAACTTTAGCTAGTTATCACTTTTACCCCGGTTGAGGTATTGGGTGGGGTTTGCTTGGAATGGAAATGGGATTGAAAATCAAGCAGTATTTTCAGAGTTATGACAAAAATCTCAAATTTTGGGATATGAAAAGACAGAATGTGTGATTTAAAGGGAGGATGCTAATGTTTAATGCTTGGATCGTGTCATTGACAAAGTCTTTCTGTGGTATCTCCCTTGGAAATGTGACCGAAGTGGGTTTTTCACATTATGATAAATCGGTCCCTATTTGTCCATAAGAGAGAGTTTGAGTTGATGGAGCCTATGAATGTTGATGACTTTTACTCAAGCTCTTAGGTCACTGTCAGAAAGAGGTTGGGGGACTTAAATTCCCTATGAAAGTAGGTAGGTACAAGGACTTACCAACAGTACAGAGTCCGACTTGCGATGTACGTTGGGAGCACTTTTAGCAGAGACACTGAACAAGGCACAGTCTGAAGAGCGACTACAATTTCAAAAAAGCAACGCTCCGACTCTGCCTAAAAGCCAAATGGGGCCTCAGCAACAGTTATAGCTGCCTTTTTTAATCACTTTTTTGGCCCAGGGACAGAAATGACTCCCTAGTATTTAATAATACTAGCTGTTCCTATTCAAACATGCATCATTCTACTATAGGAACTCTTACTCTGTCTGCTTGCGCTGCGGACTAGGATGATGAAAAAAATTGCAAACTTATTCGCTGTACTGCCTTGCCAATCTGCTGCAAAATATCTAAATTTAAGCTCTCTTCTCATTCCTTTGTAGTATTAGTTCGTCAGTTAGGCCTAGTTCGTTAGTTTACTGTTACAGTCTATATGGATGATGAAAGCATTCACTTTTTAGTTGGATTCAAGCCGACGAATCCCTCTTTTTGGTTTTCAGTGCTTTTCATAATAATCCTTGCCTTGTGCATGTGTTATGCACGGGAAGAAAGTCTACAAAATATTATTGCAACTTAAGTATAGAAGAATGCTCGATATGTCCACTTCCAAGTTCCAACTGAACTAAATGCCAGCGTAAGACCACATTAATGGACCAATGGACTGAAGGATTGTACTGCGTTTAGCTCATTCAGTCAATGTGCATTATAGATCTAACACACGCTAAGTTTCGAATAGCAATCAACGGAAGAAGATAAAAGCATGAAGGCCTCTCGCAACCAAACCATTCCCATTTCGGATGATCTCTTGTATTTTATTGTGCTCCCCCGAGTAAATCTTCTTCCTTACTTCTTTTTTAATACTTACTACCGACTATTTGTGGAGTAAAGTAAATGAGGATATAGATTCTAAATCAGTATTAGTCACTCTATTCTTGAAGAAACACAAGCGTAATTGTTTTACCAACGGGGGCAATGCTGGTTGGTGGGCACATTTAGAAAAAAAAGCCCCTTCCCTTGCAAATTGTCAAAAATAAAAATGTATCAAGGTTTTTTTATCCTTGTCTCACACGGTCTCACTTGGTATTTCATCGTACGTCCTCAGCTTCGATATGTCACACAGATGGTAGGGTGCAGTCAACAGTTTGCAGTTGTTGTATTCAGTAGTATTATTTGGAATACTGGCAACCATTTCACATCCTTGAGGCTTTAATTATGATAAGGCCGATACGGACATTGCTTAATCTCTTCACAAGACATGAGTATAGAGTCGTAGAAAATTCGCTTTTTGCTTTCACCGAAATCGAAATTCGAATGTTCAACTGCGATAGGCATTTTGCCTAAGATGAATGACCAAATGCGTGGTATCCTAGCTGAAAAAAAAAACGATTGCGAGGCTTCATATTGTTTTTCAACACTTAATAATGAAACGTTGCTTTGTTTTGAACCAAAGCTCGGGTTGTTTAAGTTGACGAAAATGTTTCGGTCAAGGTCTTCTTGAGATATTTTTATACCTTGGATACAGGAAAGTATTTTAAGAAGGCGACGCAGAGTAGGCTTGTACCTGTCTTAATTAATCATATGCGTGATACTCATCTTTACTGCTTATTTATTTATTGGCAGTCAGCGGCGTCGTAAAATTAAATTAAAACTAAGATTACTTTTTTAATAGTCGTGCATATAGAACGAGGCAGGAAAGTATCGTCATTTTTTAGCGTTGTGCTTGACTCTCTAGACCTATTTGTCCGTAGTTTAAGTAAAAACCTTTAAATATATCTGTTGATGGGATTTATTCTGTGAAGGAACAGTTTTGTATCATTGTATTTTAAATGTTTTTTTTAGGTCGGTAGTTAGTTGTTCTTGCATAAATCACAGCATAATACTAATTGGTTCTATACGATTTACGTTTTAAGGACATAATCGCCATTAAAATAAGCTCATTGAGAGTGAGACTGAAAATGTAGAGTTAAAAGTAATTTTCACTGTATTGTATTGGTAGCTGTAAGGACCGAAGAATTCATGGCTTCGTCGGGGCTAAAAGCGGTTTCCTTCGGGTATCGTATGTAGATAGCTGCATTGGAATTTTACCTTAGTCAAGATTATTAAACTATAAATTCGTAATCCTTAAATCCCGATAGCTTTTATAACTTCATTGCATGCATGATGCATCTTTTTATAGCGGGCTAAGTATTCGATATTTTGGGAACAAAGTTCCCGTTTTGCCGTAATAATTTGATTTTATATTAGCATAAAGTAAAGAAATGAGTTGCATTAGCTAGCAGCCCTTGGTAGGTTATTTATTTTGCGTCCCAGTTTTAATCACGATATGTTATTGTGTAATCAATAAAGTAAAAGTATAAAACTGTGGCTGAGCAAGTACGTTTCGTTGTTAATTTTTTTTATAAGAATGCATAAAATGCGCATTTACTTCGTATCACATTAAAATAGAAGTATATGCGTTAGTTTTGCAGAACATTAACATTAGATTAGATGCACTAACCGAACCTTAGCTCGAAAGGAAAAATGCCATAATATACTTGCATTGAGTATGGGGGCGCTCTGAAAATAGATTTTCTGTGTAAATAAAATAATAGAGATATAATTTAACGATGAGTATTTAACTTCGTGAGGTTTTCCATGGTACTATTTAACCAATAAAGCTATCTAGTTCATTTCATATATGCCAAAGATTATTCATCTATGTCATCCTTTGTGTCAAATAATTGAAGACAAAATAAACAAAAGTTACTTGATTACTTACCAAAGCTACAATAATAATATACCAAAAATGTGTGGTCTAAAGTGCATGATACTTTATGCATTGATGCATGTAGTAAACGGTAACTGGTGACTGGTCCTGCATTTCCGAAAATAGTCCAAACGTGGACCACAAAACCATAATGGGTTCCGAAACTCTTGCATCTTAAGTTAGTCTTAAATCTTTGTAAAACACGGAAGCCTTTGAAAGTATTGAAGGTTAAATACCCACTAAAAACATAAATTTTATTAAAGGGGCAAGATTTACTTATAATTTCGAAATCGTTTTCAAAGTCAAATTACTTTTGAGCTTGATAAGCAGTTATACACAATTTGATCATGGCAAAATAAATAAATTTATCATAAGATGCGAATGAATTTGGATGCACGTGAATGCGTTTTTAATGCGTTTGATAAATAATGTTCTGAATGTCATACTATTTGCATTTACTTTATATCTACAATTGTGTTTGCATTTTGGTATCGTTGGTTTACAGAAGCCGAGTTTAATATCTCATTTGCTTGCCTCAAGCTTGCTAACATTGTTGTTCTGGTAAAGGCCAAAACTATTTAAATTTGGATGGAGCCGTTCCCTATTCAATCATGAGCTTGTCATACACTCAATTATCGAAGAGTAGCTCAGGTAGTTTGTTTATTTAATAGTCATAAATTCCATCAAAATACAATACAATACATTCAGCATTCTAGAGAGTTTCTTACTCTCTAGAAAAAGGTAAACTAAGACAGAGAAATTTCTAAGTTCAACTGAGACCGAGACAATTAAACTAAGACCAAGACTAATCTATCAAGACCTCGATTCGATTCTCCCGTCGCTCTCCTTTTTATACCCTACAGTTAACAAAGGAAGCGTCCTACCAAAAAACTAACAACTTGATCCAACAATCGCACACTTTACATCGCTCATTTCAAGGACAACTCACCTTACATTTAACTTGTATAATAACTCCCTAAATGATGCTTGACCTTAAAACTTCTTCGTGATCAAGTGCGTTTTTGTTACAGAGGGCTGACCAGGACAAAATGCATACAACTAAATATAATGTACATGTAGGTCCAAGGTGACCTTGCTAAAGGGCAAAGGATCACTCTTAAATGCATACAAAATCCTTAAATCTAGAAATCCTCAGAACAATTGTACTGGGTGGATTGTGTAGTTTCCGATCAATAAATATTTACTATACATAATCTACAGCTTTTACTCATTTACTCGTTATCGATTCTACGCTTTTTTTGCCTGGGGTTTAGGGATCAAAAGCACTTTAATCAAATCATTTTTATGGGATGACAGGTTGTATGATTTATAGAATACTAGACCTCCAGGGAAGCTAGACAGCTCCCTAAATATTGTAATCCACCCCCGTCCCCAGTTCATCATCCATCTACCACAATTCTACCGTGTATACCTTCCTTTCTCCTTCCTCAGTACCCCCATCTCTCTTTCACCGTTTGCTCCTTCCCCAACTGCCCCCTCTCTTCCAAAGAGTTACCCTCTTCCCCCACCTCCCCATCCCTCTTCCACCGTTCACTCCTTCCCCATTTCCCACATCTCACAGTTTTCCTCTTTTCCCCCAATTCCCACATCTCTCCCACTTCTCTTCCCCCGTTCGCTCCTTCCCCCATTCTCACATCCCTCTTCCCCAGTTACCATCCCCTCTACGATCTTCCTCCCCCTTTCTCAAGTTTCAACACAGCAGAAACCTCCCTCTTCTCCCCGATTTCCCTCCCGCTTTCCAAGTTTCAACATATATTTGAAGTTTCCCCGTCCCCAGTCCCCCTATCTTCTTCCCTTTCCCAAGTTTCGTGAATGGGCTTTAAAGTTTCAAGTTAGAAACACACTGAGGCTCGTTTTTAGTAAAAGTGATGCTACGTCAGACATTAACACAACTGATCCAATAAAAGGACTTTCTTTGTCAAATATGGCTTTCGACATTCATTCAATTCCATGTAGAGTGGTACAATAGTACTACGCACGTAGCTGAACTATGGTTTCCTCACAGCATTTTCCCTTATTTCCAAATGAAATGGATTATTTACGGTTGAATGCTCGAATTTATTAGACATTAAATTTAGCAAATTTCCATTGACGTTTGCGATCGAAATTGATTGATTTGTTGTTAAAGCTATATTTATTTATACTTGAAAAAATGAATTTAGACATGACAGCTAAGTTCAGACTTAAAACTGAAAATGCTGAAAGACACAAACTAGCAAATTACTAGAGATTAAGATAGTCCTGAAAAAAAATGAGGAATATGTCTCAAAGTTGTCTGGAAGAAGTCGGGAAAATTTCCAAAAATAGACACTATATTTATCAACATGGAATCTTTTTGGGTTTAAATCTAATTTCATTCAACATTGCCTAAAATATTTTTTATTCTGTTCCTTTTGAAATGAAACTAAACATTATCCTCAGCTTCATTGTTTTGTCTTTGGAAATTATTGATTACTTCGGTCAGTAGCCCGAGTTCGGGTATCAATGTGTTATAAAGGATACCGATACATACTTCATAAAATTACCACTGACGGAGGTAGGGTTATGAAACCTCTTACCTCGAGAGAGACGAAACTTTGTCTACGAGACCTTCATAATCACAGCTACAAAGAGATATGTTATAAATACCGTTTAGAATCCATTAATACACAAAACGTTCTTTCGGAAAGCATCTTTATCACTCTATCCGGCTTCTATTTATAGACAAATGATCCAACAGGATTCGATTCTCGATTTCTTATAAAACTAGCAGGTGTGCAAAATAATCAAGGGCAACTTTTACTTCTAAGTAGACAAAGGACAAGGTTCAATACCTAGCATGGGTCCAAAAAGGTATATGGCCCTGCCAATGTAACACTCTGAAAATTTTAGCCACGCAGCCACACTCCTCTCAACCTTTAACCGGTCCAGGCCTACCATCATCATGTCATATCATCTCATGGGTAGCCTGGTACCCATCGTGATTTTAACAATGCTAATATACCCCCCTGGTACTCACTGATACCCCTAGTAGTACTCATTGGTACCCCCTGGTACTCACTGATACCCCTGGTACTCGTTGGTACCCCCTAGTACTCATTGGTACCCCTGGTACTCACTGCTACCCCTAGTAGTACTCATTGGTACCCCCTGGTACTCACTACTACCCCTAGTACTCATTGGTACCCCTGGTACTCACTGCTACCCCTAGTACTCATTGGTACCCCTGGTACTCACTGCTACCCCTAGTACTCATTGGTACCCCTGGTACTCACTGCTACCCCTAGTACTCATTGGTACCCCCTGGTGCTCACTGCTACCCCTAGTACCCCCTAGAAAGGAAAGTTGCAAGTGAGACAGGGAGAAAGGGTGTCAGATATCCCCACCTGGATGAGGCGGCTGTTGTGCCCATCCCGTTTCGCACTATTCCTACCTAGGCTGTCCCTCTTCTATCTCATCTCCTAACTTGGTCCTTTTATTTCCCTTTCTCCATAAAACTTAACAACTCACTCCCCCCGTCCGTGGTGCCACTTTCTGCCCCTTCCTTTCTTCTAAATATCCAATTTTACAAACTCAACTCCGCTAAAAATTAGAAATCCTCTGTTAAAATCTCTAAAATTTGAAGTAATCTAAGCATCTCGCCGTCGACTCCTTTTTTGCATCTTTTTTAGGGTTATTTCTGGTCAAGGTCAACTGAGAGGTCAATATTTAATTAAATGTACTAACCAACTCGTACCTTAGGTAGTCGGGTGTGCTGCTACGGGCTAGTTTAACAATTAATTATTAACAATTTAACTACAGTCAGTACTCAAAAACATTACTCTCAGCTCCAGCTACATTTATTTTGCTAATATAGCTTTTTTAGTACAAGTCAAGTATGGATCTGTGGGTAAAATGTATGCGAAAGTGTTGGTCATCACTTTGACCCCAACCCTGACCTTTCCTAGTTCCCAATCCTGTCGTTAACTGTACTTCTCTGCCACGGACTTTTACTTGAGTTCCATCATCTCATCTTCTTGAGCATATAACACTTGTCCGCTTATCTGGAGTAGAATTAACCTTATCATGGGTTCTAAAGGCTTAAATATCTCAGTAATTGTTGAAAGATAAGGCAGTTTTATCCTTAGGAAGCCGTCGTAGTCAAAGCTATAGAGATTTCCGACGATTTCGAAAAAGGAAATGCAGATTTATCTCTTTCAAACTCGTTAAAAGGTCATCTTGACTTGGTATTCTCGTACCTGGGTGTAACTTAGCTCTTTCGTCGACTCACATTTTAGTCTATAAAGGCTGGACCTTTTGTAAATCTTAACCAACGAGTTAATTTCTAGCTTTAAACCAAACGGGCGCTATAGTTAGGTTTAACCATCGATCGTAGGAAAAAGTATTACGAAGTAATTCAAAAAAAAATTTAAGACTGAGACTGAAGGATTAAAAATAATAAAAATGGCACTTCAATGTACCCGTGGAGGAGTACAGTCATTCCGTAGAGGAACAGAAAATATTATTGAAGGGTTTTTCTCCAAAACCGCAGCGTTCTCCACGATAATCCCTTCAAGAACTTACTCTTCTGCTAGACAGGTTAGAAAAGTTGGGACGGATTTATTGAGATTTTTTATAGGAAGGTTTTTTCATTTATTTATTTCAATTTTGATTTTTGATTTCAGAAGGTGAACTTTGGGCTTTTGTTTGACATTGACGGTGTGATTGTCCGTGGAAGGAAGGTATTGCCGTTTGCTCCAGACGCGTTTCGAAAACTTGTCAATGGGAATGGTGAATTTCGAGTTCCAACTGTATTCGTTACCAATGGAGGGAATATGTTGAGGCATGACAAGGCTGTCCAGTTGTCGGATTGGTTGGGAATTGAGGTTAATTATAAATTAATTTAATTATACGGTAGACTTGAGGCGTGTAATTTAATGGATGATTGATTGTTTTAGGTCCATGAGGACCAAGTGGTTATGGCTCATTCTCCATTAAGATTATTCAAAGGATTTCAAGACAAGCGAGTTCTTGTATCCGGCCAGGGACCTGTAATAGATATAGCTAAAAATCTAGGTTTTACCAAAATCACTACAATTGATGACGTTCGTGCATCCTTTCCTGTACTTGACGCTGTTGATCACAAAAGACGTGTGTCTGCAGTAAGTTCGGGGATATGATATTGTTGTATTACATTGTACTCGTGTAATCAGAAGCTCATTACTGTATTTCAGCCGTCTGGATTGGAAAATCAGTTTAAAAAAATTGAAGCGATCGTGTTGTTTGGGGAACCTATTAGGTGGGAGACTTGTAAGTCAAAAAATTCATTTTTATAGGAAAGGAATTGTTTATATTGGTGCGAAAAAATAGGGATTTTTCCTTCAACTTTGAAATCTTTTTTTTTGCAGCGCTTCAATTGCTTTTGGATGTCTTATTGAGTTCTGGTAATCCTAATGACGTTCCAAGGCAGGTTCCACGTCCACATCTACCAATTTTAGCATGTAACATGGACCTTCAATGGATGGCTGAAGCTTTTATGCCCAGGTGTTTAGAAATATAAATAATTCGACATGGTTTCTCAGCCTACACCGCTTATTTAATATTGATGTTTTAACAAATCTGCACAGATTCGGACATGGTGCGTTTCTAGTCTGCTTAGAAAGCCTTTACAAGAAAGTTACAGGGCAGGATTTAATTTACACGGCTTTAATTGGAAAACCCAGTGAAATCACTTACTATCATTCTGAGCGGATGCTAGTCACACATGCCCGACATATTGGAATATCTGAACCTATACGACGCATTTACTGCATAGGGTGTGAAATAAATAGTTTACTAGATTGTACTCCATTATGTGTTGAAAAAATGTATTAGCCTCACATTAACATCGTCTTTGTAGGGACAATCTTAACACGGACATTTTTGGTTCCAATCTCTACAATCAGTACCTGGCAAGATCGCGTGCTGTTGCTGTAAAGCGTTCAGCAGCGATGGGAGCAAGAAATATTTATCATCTTCTTGGCGGAGATCCGGCTGAAGGAGCAATACAAGAGGCTGAGGAGTGCTTTAGTGTTTTAGTTGAGGTAAATTTATAAATTCTGGTTTCATTTTTACATTCTCTTGGCCTCCTCCGAAGCACCTTTATATTTAATAAATTCTTCTAGACTGGTGTATTTTCCCATGACCGCGAGGAATCTTTGTTGGATCACACCCCTCGGGACTTTCTACCCGTTGAGGAAAAGTTAAGGCAGCCAAATTTTATCGTAGCAGATGTCCTTCACGCCGTTACAAACATATTTGAACGAGAAAACTTTCAGTAGACATTCTCTTGAGTATATTCATTACAATTAATTCGCTAATTTACCTTTCAAGCGTATTTTTGTTTTTGAAAATCTATGAAGATTTCCAAAAAAGCGGTTGTTGTTTGTAGCTTTACCGTATAAATTGTTACTAAATTGATTAGACTGCAAATAATAAAGAAAAGTATTTACTTTGATCCTAACCTTTTCAAATTATTTGGTTCGCATATAGTTAAAACTGTTTTGACCAAAAGTACACTCAAAGACTTCATAATGCTATGCTGAATTCAAAAGTGTTGGAAGATGAGATCCATCCACTTGTATACTTCAGCGAGATCCAAGACTAGACAAAGTGTGGAGAAAGCATATAAGATAAGGTATTCACATATAGGAAAGGATACATCCAATAATAGACGTTTTAGGGAAAGAAAGTACTTCCGGTGGACTGCTAACAGTACAACACAAAATCTGTAGAAAAAGCAAATGAAGAAAGCACATACTTAAAAAATGGAAATGCAATTAAATCTGACTTGCGAAAGAGAAAGTAAAGTACTGGGTGATTCTGAAACATGTATCCAGGGCGTTTATTTAAATTTCATAAATATTTACGGTTGGGGATGGCAACGT
>JAQFZX010000114.1:0-92787 GCA_034682405.1 Hydroisotoma schaefferi
TCATCAAGATCCTCCTTATGTTGTCTCAAGTCTAAGAAAAGTCTTGTAATCGTACTTGATCAAAGTCGGCAATCTCTATGCAGACTTCATCCGGATAAATACACTACACCGTTTTATACTTTCCTTTTGTGACAAGTTGCTTTTTTGCCTGCAAACTTAGTTGGGTCTTACCTACTTCCTAAAGCTACCTTACAATAATATTCCATTACCTTTAGTAAGGAACGAACCCAAAGAAACCGTCTTTTACAAAAGAAGCAATAATAGTAATGTTCCACGTTGGCAGAGATGGACGAGTTATGAAAAATAAGGTGTAGGCCTTTCTTCTATGCATAATGAGGAATGATGTGAAAAAGGAACGACATTCATCATAATTCAATATTGAATTGACTACTTAATTCAACGTTTTGCTTAGCTCAATGTAAACTATGAACACACCCTAGAAAAGCATGGTGTACTTCGTGTTTAAATGATAAGTGTGTGTATTTGCAGAAAATAGTGTGGTATAACATTTACTACAGCGTTTTACACAGATCGTCGATAAACTCTTATCTGTAGTGAACTAAAATCGGAAGTAAACAGTTGTACAAGATAAAATTTCATTTGATGGTGGGTGATGTGATTAGGTTTACATAAGTAAATGTTGTTAACGAGATGATTAGCTTTGGAAGTGCAATTTTTCCATATCTTTGGAAAAAACTATCTCACTGTCAATGGAATACATTAGCTAATATTAAAGGATTCACGAAGAGCTAACAACTTAAACGCGCATTGTTACTGTAGGTAATTAGCCCCATCATAAATATCAATTACATTTTTAAGTTTCTCACATAACTCTTTGTTTAATCAATCTACACGGGGATTAAAGCACAGGGTACATTGTGAGAGTTCTCAGGCCCTTGCTTTTGCCGATATAGTTTTTTTACTGTATCGTACCCTTTAAAAGTTACATCTTGGTACTATCATAACTATCTAATACTGTCGTTGACGGAAGGGTACACCTCTTATGTGTTATAATAAAGTAAAATAGATCCAGCTAAATCCATATATTTTTTTACAAGTCTCTTGTGTTTGTTCTCATCTCGTGTTTCTCAGAGAAGGATTAAACTTGCACTCTTCTGAATGTAAGTCAAAAGTCACTCAAATACAAATGTGGAATGAGGTTTTTAGCTTTAACCGACTTTTTTTAAACACTGGATACGATTACTTGGGATGGATGAGTATGACTTGATTTGGGCTGCCCTTTTTCACTTGACACGAACTCTGTTTAACCCTTATGATATTATACATTTCCATTTGACTTGAGACGAACCACCTGTGGAGTTTTATCCCTTGTTGACTCCTGATCTGACTCATTTATCATGTAATGTTATCCTCGTGTCTGTCTGGGATGAAAGATTTAAGCTGCTAAACGTGATACTCCTTAGATTAATTAAACATTACGTCTTCTTACTTCGTTCCTCCGTAGCCTGGGAATTCGTTGTCTTCCTGTCTTCTTAAGGTATTCTGAGATAAATTCATTGTTCATCAGGACGTCCGCTCCATAAGCTAAGATAGATAGACCTGGGCATACTGAACATTGTTTTGGTAGGATCGTCTCTGGTTTTAAGTTAGGATTGATTACAGATGAACCCTTGTTTGCATGTAATTTCTGTTTGTAAACAAGTGTATTGTGTGCTCAAACAGACAGACACGTTTAGGTATTAAATGGAAGGGGAATGAATAAATTTTACAAATGCTGGCAATCGTTCTTGGCCAATTAGCGTTTTGGTATTTTGGCATGTACCTTTTACTACACAACAGTCCCTAGGATTAGTTGGAAGGCGTAACAAAAGTAATTAAATTACAAAGCTCCCCTGGACTGCCTATTGTCATCTTGAGCTAAGCATGTTTATGAATGAAGGTGGATAATAATCTCAGATTATATGAGCGTGTCTCGGATTACTTCAGGAAGCACCCTGCATATCTTAACTATTTCAAAACTAACCATGTAAACTACACTTTCAGTTACCAGTTTTGATTTTTTTAATTAAATAAAAATCACCCAAATTAAAACTCTCCAATTTAGCATTCTACAAGTAAATTTACCTTAATCTGCTTATGGCTGGAGGCATAAAACAAGTTACCAGATTAGCAATATGCAAAAAAAAGTTAACCTCAGACAACTGAACTTTTATCAAGAAAAAGTTCATTCATCTGTTCCACAAAATTATAAAAATAGCATTTCCATAAAAGGCATAATTATGGACAATACTCGAACCTGAACCAGACTGAAGCAAGTATCCATTTTTGGAAAGGAAAGGTACATTAATAAGAAGAAAGAAAAGTGGTTGGTTATTTAGCTGTAGCTGCTTAGCTTCAAACTTTATTGCTGGTTGCTGATTGATGATGATGAAATTAAAAAAAACCTTTACAAACTTTTCAGTACATAATAAAATATGAAAATTGCCAGTATTTTATTTTTTAAAACCACGGAACATGCAATGGTGGAAGACTAAGCTGAGCTATACATTAGTGATTCTCATTATAAAACGCTGTAACTCTTTATTAATCTTAACACAGCAATGTGTGTTTGAATTACAAGTTTCTGGTTTACAACCACTAACCACCACGCTACGTGCATCTCCTGAGGTATTTTTGTTAGAGAAAGAGAACAATAAAACTTGTTTGCAGTAGCTGTCAGATTTCAAGTCAAATATTGAAACGAAGACATTCAGACAACTCAAATAGCTTTCTCATGAGGAAGAACACGTATCTGTTCATTTGTGGTGATAACTGATCACTGATAGGTAATAAATGTACAGAGTAGTGGACTATTTCATGACAGTGTAACACTTTATGCAGTAAGAGTAATGTGTAATGCCTCCCTATTAATTATGATTTTAAATGATTGTGTAAACGATACGAATCTATGTACCGTAATGCATTTAAGATAGTATTTAAAATCAATAAAGCTCCTGATCTGCTCCAACTGACCCTTTGAAAATAATTTCGAATCTAATTTCCTAAATTAACATCAATTAACACTATTTATAAATAAAGTGATTAATCTGAGATTAAAAACAAGTTGTGAAATCACCAAAAATAGCTTTCCATTAATTTATTGCAGGCAAGCGATAATCTCAGACATTAATAGCCTTTGGTATGATAAATGATGGTTAAGGTACTTTTTAGTTGTTTAAAAAATATCACATTTTATAAATGATATAATGATAATGATCCAATGTGTTGATGATAACTCGCCAGGGCCAGGGTAGTAGAGAGGAATAATAATAGATTCCAAACGTGATACCGACCGATCGAAATGAACATTAACAACCGGGTGGTCATGGCCAGTACAGCTTGAACAAAGTTTTTAGATGAAATCGGATACCAACTATTGTATCCCCCTCCACTCCTATCATAATCATAAACCCGTCTAAAATTACATACTGTTGATTTATTTATTTACTTTCACGTTAGTAATTCTAATCTCCTTTGAGCTTTAAAATTTACAATGCTTCGTAATTAGTACTTTCTATAAATAACTCAATCCTGGACTCAAATAAAACTAAAATTATGCGGCTGATGATCTATAGCATAATGTTGAGTTCAAACGGTTTCTTTTTCTATATTTGCAGGTGAAAACCAAAGAGCATATTGCTGGACTACATTTCAACTTTATTAAAAGAAAACTGGAATACTCATGAAACGAACTAAACTCAACAAGTAGAAGTTAAAGTACCCTTGCATTCCTTAATTTTTTAAATGTCTGCAAGCAATACAATGACAGAATAGAAGAATCCGCAGAATCCAGTGTTAAAAATGAATTAAGAAAGATGTATTAAAGAACCGTCCACGTTCGTCCAATTATTGGAGTCATTTTTGAAACTTTGAAGCCATGAACGGAAAAAGTACAGTAATAATGTCGTCCACGTTAAAGAGGACGGCAAATCGGAACTGTAGCTTGCATTTTGAAGGGCCTCTAAGCGAACAAACCTTATTCTTAAAATCTAGTGAAGTATTTCATCAACCTCGTCCTTATCAAAGAAGAAAGAAAAAATCGTTGCTTAAACAAGTCCACAACTCATTCTCAGTTATAACTTCAAGTCCACTTAAGACAAGCCTTTTACTTTTTCTCCTGTCATCATTCTCAATGTGGACCTGTGTTCAATCAAGTTAGTAAACCACTAGTTTACTCTAATGTTTCAAGCTAAGAATTCGGTTTCAAAGTTTCAAAGTTCATTTTTTACGCATGCTAGATGTTGTGCATGCATGGAACAACTGTAGATTAATTTCCCCTACATCAAAGTCAACTTAAGTGCTTGTCTTGAGTAATATACAAAGTTGATTCAGTAAATTAGCAGCTTTTCTCTTTGATACAAATACTTGTACTGCTGACAACGTGATCTCTCACCACGTATGCTGGACCTTCTACTACTTAAGCGTTGTGGGTCTCATTTAACTTAATGTGACTTGTTTTTACACTTGGGTAATTTAGATTTCCGATATCTTAACAAGTACACTTTCTCGTTTCTAGCTGTTATCTTTCTGTTATCTTTCCTTAGCGGAACCATTAGAGCTTCTTTACTGAGTGTTTTCCATACTAATCCAGCGTGGGGAAGGGAAAATGAGAAAGCATGTTTCCTTAGGAGTAACCGAATTGCCTTGCTTGCCGTATTATTCTAAAATTCGTTCTGATCTACATTAATGCAGTTATGTTATGCTATATGAAAAGCAATTATCCACAGCAGGCGAAGTCAGGGATAAACGTCAAATATAGTATATTATGTTTCTCACGCTACAAAGCATAATGATATGTGGCTTTATTTCCATGATATTGCTTTTAAGTGTACTATTTCCTAAGCAGAAGCTCAGTATGACGACTCATCATCGGAAGAAATCTACGGTGGGAATTCGCAGAACTTTGGAAACAATAGTGAAGTTGGAGTGTCACCCCCAGTATTAAACCTCGCGACTAGAGCACACATTCACGCCAACGCAACTTGTGGTGAAAGGGAACCCGAAACCTATTGTAAACTTGTCGAACACGTCCACTTGTCCAGAACTAGGTCATCCCAGTGCCAAGTTTGTGATGATGGGGTTGTAAGTTCAAAAACATTGTTGGTCTCCATTAAAAAAACGCTTGTGCACAAGAACTTTAACACGTTCTAGCAGGTTTAATACAGTCTCTCATGTTGTATTGTTCGACACAGAACGAACCGAACACGTATCAATATGATAGGCACCCTCAGCAAAAGAATACTTCAGTACTTTCATGAGTTTCACAAATTAAATTACTCCTCACGTTTCCTTTCCTAATGTTCTTTGATCAAACGAGACCTTACTATGTATGTGTTAGCAACATTGATACATTGTTGTACAAGCAAAGCTGCTTCCTGATCGTGAATCCATTCAACTGAAATTTAAGTCGAACGGAAGCTCTCGCTTACAGCATTTTATTTGGCTTACATTTTTCAGGCTAATAAAAAAGCATTTGGTCCTGCATAAATATTTAATTCGGTCCAATGGTAACATGCACCTTTATTAGGATGTAATTCAGACCAATCGCAATCCAACCAGGATTAACGTCCAATACCTAAATTAGCATTGTTAAACCAGTTAAATGTTTCTTAAATGAGTTAATGTCAGTTTAAGAAAATCTTGTTTTCATTTTCTATTGGCCTAAATTACATGCCGATACATATACAAAGTACCATTGGACCGTATTAAATTTTTATTTATGCATAGAACCAAATTCTATTTTATAGGCCCGAAAAAATATAAGCTGCTTTATTTTAATCAATGTCCTCAGTAGTTATTAACGGCCCCGTGTGTTAATTATGCTGAGCCTTTACCAACTTTATTCTGTTTCACAAAATTTTTAGGGAAAGGGCAAGCGTCATCCCATTAGATTTGCCATAGATGGATCCAACCGATGGTGGCAGAGTCCTACCCTCCAGAACGGTCGTCAAAATGAATGGGTCACATTAACAATAGACTTAAAACAAGTAGGTTTCTATCTGTTGCCTTTATCCACAGTAATCTTTTTCTTGATAGGACGTTTTTTCATACACATTTCAGTCTAATTGTAAGTTTACGACTACAAATCAAGTCAGTCAGTCATTCATGCAAGACCGTGTACATTACATGTGTAAATCAAAAGGGCTACTGACTTTGATGAAAACCAGAGATAGGAACACATTGCTTCTGAATTTTATTCATGAGCTTATAACGTAAATAACATAAAGTGAGCATGTTTAAAGTGTAAATCTTCAACACTCACTAACTCTTTTCTTGGATTGTGGATGGTAGGTTAAAGGCTTTAGACAACTTTTGATTACAGCTCTAATCATTGAAGCAATCAAACAATCAAGAAAAGATAGGCGCATCCCCCTGATTTGGATTTGGATTTGATCAAACAAGGCCACTTGCATTTTAATATGTTTGCTTCAAAAGAATGTACATTTGGTTTTATGTTCCTCCTTCTAAGCCCTTAGTAAATTGTAGTGGTAGCTTTTAGCCGTAAACTTGTAAAGTGGTATCTAGAGTATACCCTAGACAAGTTTAATGGGCCCAGCTTAGGCATGACGTGATGATGAAAAGATCTACGATAAGCGTTGTTTATTATTCTAATAGTGATTATTGAGCTTATTGATGGAATCGTTTACCTTAATTTATTCTCTACCCTTCTGATTTCAAAGCCCTAGGTTGTCAATAAACCATCCATATCGAATAATTGCATTTCCCGTCTTCTCAACCAACTTTTCTCAATTTGAAAAGATATAGTTGAACAAACTTTAGTTTTATCTACTAACTATTGTATTTTGATGACTGCATCATCCATCCTTATAGTATTTCATTCGATGATGATAATTCAAAATGACCCTTTTCCAGGTGTATCAAGTGGCATACATAATAATCAAAGCGGCTATCAGTCCTCGTCCAGGGAACTGGATACTAGAGAGATCCCTGGATGGATTCGTCTACATGCCATGGCAGTATTATGCAATTAGCGATGAAGAATGTTGGAATCGTTATCGCATCCGAGCCAAGCCTGGAAAACCTCATTATGCTGATGATGAAGAAGTCATTTGCACCTCGTATTATTCATCCCTAAATCCTCTCGAGGGAGGTGAAGTAAGTACCCACCCTTATTGATTAGAAGTAGCGATGGGATTTTATTTCAAATATACAATAATAATTCCTCATGCATAAATAATCCTTCCTCTATTACACTGATTATAAACCAATAATCTATCCAGAAAAAAGCTTATCAATACTTTTAAAATCTCTACTAGATTCACACATCCTTAGTCAATGGACGTCCTGGGGCAGACGGGCCTTCAGAGAGATTAACCAAATTCATGATGGCTCAGTATGTTCGCCTTCGGCTGCAGAAAATCCGGACACTCCACGGGGACTTGATGAATGTCGGTGGGCCTGAGTCAAGATCTGTAGATAAATCTGTCATGAGAAGATATTTTTATTCCATTAAAGACATTTCCATTGGAGGTCACTGTGTCTGCTTTGGGCATGCTAATGAATGCGTAATGGACTCAAAAACCCAGGTTAAAACGTACTCATAGAACCATAATTAAAGTATACTCCATGAATAAATTAAATCTCACCCCCTGCCTACTTAACTAGCTAAAGTCAACGCCAATGTACCCAGCGAGTGTTGCCAAATGCAGGCACTTTATGCATTAGTTAGTGTTAATAACATCATAAATTAAAGTTCTTCAGAAAAAAATGTATCCTTAGCTTTTTAAAGGCAGATGCTGTTTCGAATTTAAATGGCAAACCTACCTACGCATGCTACTATCACTAGAGATGAATTTTTAACTTACCCAACTTCGTTTGTGCTGGATTGCAGAGCGAAAAGTGTATGTGTCAGCATAATACTTGCGGTGATCGATGTGACGTCTGTTGTCCACTTTTCAATCAGTATGCATGGGGTGCAGGAAATTCCACTGCTAGTGCCGCATGTGAATCGTGTCAATGCTATGGACACGCTGATGCCTGTTTTTTTGACCCTGACATAGCCGAAAAACGGTTGTCCATCAACACCCTTGGAGAGATGGATGGTGGAGGTGTATGTCTAGATTGTAAGGTAAATACTACTAGATTTAATTAGCTTACCTTTGGCACCCTTCAAGGCTTAAGTACCTTTACTTCTTTATAATAGTCAGGGATAGTGAAAAAATGTCTGCATGACTAATTATTTCTCTAATGGATATTTATGCTCCAAGGCTCATACCACGGGAAGAAATTGTGAGAAATGTGAAGTGGGCTATTATCGACCATTGGGTGTACCCAAGCATGACCCCAACCCTTGTGTTAAGTGCCAATGTGACTCTTACGGTACCTTAGGGGGCTGTGTGGTCGACGAAGATCAGAGCTTACTTTTGGGAAAAGTGAGACTTTTTATGTAAACTTTCCATTGCTTACGATACGATTGCTTATAGTTTACACTGAGTGAAGTTATTCATATGCACGTCTGTCTTACGATGTTTGACAAGACTAAATAAAGCATTATTAATACAAACCAGAAGATCCCTTGCGTAACTTCCCTTTAATCGATTCATATTACTTTGAATGATACAAGGAACCTGGAAGCTGCATTTGTAAGCAAGGTTTCAATGGGAAGTATTGCGATCGTTGTACACTTGGGTATAGGGGCTATCCAGACTGTGAACCTTGTCCTTGTAATTTAGAAGGGATTGTCAATCCTGATTGTCTTGGCGAGTGTCTTTGCAAGGTTGGATCTTTATCTATTGGAATTTAGTCAAAAACGCTTTATGGAAGATTCATGAATGTTTTTAATGCTTGTACAGGAAAATGTAGAAGGTGTACTCTGTTCAGAGTGTAAAAAAGGGTTCTACAATTTGATAGAACAAAACCCCGACGGATGTACCCAATGTTTCTGTCACGGGGTCACGGATCAATGTTCTTCCTCTAATTTTGCCATTACCCAGGTTAGAAATGAAAGGACTTTGAGAATTGTCCTTAATGACCCTCATGTAAACGGTTGTTTCAATATTGTGCTGCGTAGATTATGGATCAAGACAATTGGTTTGTGACCGATCTTCATGGAACCAAAGTGATCGCCTTGAGTCCTACAACCGGGGGACTTTACCACGTAGCTAATGAGGAGTTTAACGCTTTCTCCATGTACTATTGGGGTAATGCAAAAGCTTATAGTGGAAACCGAATCTTATCCTACGGTTTAGACGTTACGTTTCACATCTCTTGGATCCATGCACGAGGAGATACTAGTGGAAAGCCTATTATGGAGTATGATTTGATTATACAAGTTAGTTTTTTAAAATTTTGGAATTACTTGTTTTTACCGAGAAGCGAGTAAGTAATGCTGGCAAAATCAACTCCTTAAGATTTCCACTATTTCTTAGAACACCAACAACATGTTGGCTTTCAGCTACAGTCATCATGAAGGGAACAATGCGACCATTTATGTCACTCTGAATGAAATCAATTGCTTTGTACTTCCAGATATTGATAATAATATAATCCAACGGTATGTATCCATACGCTATTAGCGCCTATTGCTAAAATTGTAAGAAGCAGATTAAAGCAATAATACAATTGTAGGACTCCAGCCCCTAAATTGGGAACCCCTTGTACAAGAGTAGATGTCATGGAAGGGCTTCACGACGTCAAACGACTTTTAATTAGAGCAAAGTACCACACAGATCAAATCGAGGGAATGTTGGGGTACGCGTTTTTGGAGAAAGCGGATGTAAATTCTATAGCTTTGCCAGATGAGCGTGCAGCAACTTCCGTTGAAGTTTGTTCATGTCCAGAAGGATACTCTGGCACGTCCTGTCAGGAATGTTCGTATGGCTACAGGAAAAACTTAAAGACGGCTTGGCTCCATGAATGCCTGAAGTGCGATTGTAATGGCCACTCGCCGTCTTGCGATTATGACGGAAATTGTTTGGTAAAATATATTAATTGTTGCACTGAAGCTATTTGAAATTGTAAACCCTTTACTAACTCATTGTATAAAATTGATTAATTTCTAGAATTGTGAGCATAATACAACTGGAGACCGGTGTGGAAGCTGTAGAGATGGATATTACGGAGATCCAAGCACAGAATTGGTCCATGCATGTAAACCCTGCGAATGCCCTTTATCCACGAAGTCTAATAACTTTAGCCCAACTTGCAGAATGTCTGGAAACTCTTATGAGTGTACAAATTGTCCTGTTGCCTACGAGGGACCGTTTTGTGAAAGGTTTGAAAATGGCTACTCTCACAATGATACAAATCGTGATAAATTTCCTGCGAAACTATCAAAACTTTGTATTTTCCATTTGTTTTTCCATAACCCAGGTGTGCCAACGGTTATTACGGAAGTCCAACTCAACCTGGAGACTTTTGCAAGCCATGTACATGCAATATAGAAGGAGAGGCTTCAGATACAAATATATGTGACCATTTGACTGGAGAATGTATGGCTTGTCATAGAAATACCGTTGGGTGGAACTGTGATGAATGTCTTGTAGGTCATTTTGGTAATCCTTTGAATGGAACGTGTGTTCGTAAGTTTTTATTAAACCTTCTTTAGCACTTTATTTTGAGCTACAGATCCTTTTATGTCATACTAACGGTCAACTATTTATAGCTTGTGAGTGTGATGCTACTGGAAGTACAACAACGACAGCATGTCATCCTGATACTGGACAGTGCCCTTGCAAGGACAATTTTTTTGGAAGGCAATGTAACATATGCTCGGTAAGCTTGTTTGACGGGTCTCATTGAACGAAGTTATTGGATTAGCTGGCGAACAGTATTAAATATTCTGAATTCGCAGAGCGGACACGGAAATATTGCAGAAGGATGCGTTACATGCGGTTGCAATCCTATGGGTTCTCTATCCAACGATTGCAATTCAGTAACTGGACAATGTAGATGCAAACCTGGGATTGGGGGCAGGTATTGTAACAAATGTTTGGATCTCCATTTCGGATTTTCCTCGAAGGGTTGTTTAGGTATGCAATCGAAATACAACGCATGACAATATATTCCAAAGTTTTTTACACAGTTAATTTGAAAATGCATCCTTTAAATCTATATCCAGCTTGTGAGTGTCACCCTGACGGTTCCAGTTCGGCAGTGTGTGATTTAAGAAACGGGGCTTGTCACTGTTTACCCAATGTAAAAGGACGCAAATGTGATAACTGTGGAGTAAGTTGATGCAATTATTAAGGTTTTACGTCAATGCTAAAGATTTTATACTACTTTTTAAAATTATTACTGCCCTTAGCCAGGATATTGGGGAATCGAGTTAGGACATGGGTGCAAACCTTGTAACTGCGACCCTCAAGGTTCAGCTAGCAATTTATGTGATCCACAAACTGGACGATGTTCTTGCAAGCAAGGAGTAGGTGGAGAGCGTTGTGATCGGTGCTTGGGGAACTTTTATGGCTTTAGTTCGATTGGTTGCAGAGGTAACTGGCGTTAACTATTAACTAAGAAATAATTAATAATGCTCCTACAAAGTAGTATAATATATTAGTAGTATTTTAATCCATGTATATTGTGATGACTTCTAGTATGTGATCCATGCAATAAACCAGGCCACATTTGTGATCCTATATCAGGAAGATGTGCTTGTCCACCAAATACCGAAGGACTGCAATGCGATAAGTGTACTGTAGGGTGCTGGGGATACTCTTTGCAAGGCTGCCAAGTAATTTCATTAATTAGGAGACATTATTTTATGAACATGAATAGACTCCAAGGAAGTCCCTTTCCTTACCTCTAGCTAATGCATGGTAATCTTAAATTTACTGAAACTTTCAGCCCTGCAATTGTAGTCAGCTTGGTTCAAGTACCCCTCAATGTTCTTCAGAATCAGGGAAATGCAGTTGTTCCAACGGCTATGAAGGAGACAAATGCAATAAATGTAAAATAGGAAATTATAACTACCCTCAATGTACGGCTTGTATGTGCGATCCGATGGGGACTGATGAGGAATTTTGTGACGAGAATGGTTTGTGTAGTTGTTCAGACTCCGGTCAATGTCAGTGCAAAGTACGTCACTGTACACATTTTCGATTAAAATAAAATAATAAGCTAACTGAATATGTAACTATTGCGTTTTTGACAATTTAGGCCAATGTGATTGGCCAAAAGTGTGATCGGTGTAGAGAAGGAACGTACGGCCTGGAGAAAGAAAGTCCTGACGGATGCATGGAATGCTTCTGCTTCCGCCGAACTAACAAATGCTCCCAAGGATATTTCAAATATCAAAGGGTATGAGGGCTACAAATTGAATAGATTAACTTTTGCTCCAAGACCTTAAAATAATTTAAATATGAAACACAAAAGTTGTTGTCAGTCATGCCTATTGTCAGCCTAAGGGCTAATAAGCCCTTAATTTAATGAATTCTCTTTAAAAATGGATTCAGTTTGGGATGGTAAATTCTCAAAATATGATGGTAATGCGTTCCCCTGGATCACCGATTTTCTACCATTACGCACCCATAATTCATTTTGAAGGACAGGAACGATGTTACCCAAATGTTGGTCTGAAACTAAAATCGACTATTGATTTTACATTTTCTTCGTGCAGCTTTGCCTAATTTCATGGCAGTGTGAACTGTAAATAATTAAATACCAGTTTCGAATTACAAGGGGTTTCGTGTGCTGTGAATACACCTGCTTACAACGGTCTTTTCGTTAAATTTACGGACCTAATAACGAGTATTTAAGACCTAAATGAGACGGATTAGTAAACGTCGACAACCAGTACGCTATAATTGGTTCTATGTGACTTAAATATATATTTACATGAGCAATCGGGCCCATGCAAACCGTTAGGCTTCTTTTGCATAAATATATCAAACTGTATGACACTTGTCCATGATCGGGTGAAGGGTGTGTGTATATATGTATAATTACCACAGAAAACTGGAAAAACAATCAATGTCATAAAATGAATGTAGTTTATAAACCCCTGATAACGGGCTTGGGTTTTAGTAGTGTTTGATCACAATTGTACTATACTTCAGATCAAAGAGATGTTGGAAATATGTAATTAAAGCTTTATGTGGAGCTTTAGCTTATGGTATTTAGGAAAAGGGGAAGAAGCAATTAGCACAACTAATTTTGTTTTTATTTGAAACTTTTCAGTTAATTTCACCAACAGATCGCCATGTCATACCCGCTCGGTTAGGAGAAGCCTTGAAGTCTGTCAACAATCTACTAGTCATACCTGACAAGGCTCAGGATGTGATCATTGAGAAGGATATATCTTTTAGTGTTCCTCTCTACTGGGAACTTCCCCATATTTTTCTGGGGGATAAGGTATTGACACTCTTTCTAAAAATTGCATGCCCTATTCCTTGTTTGACCTGCAAGGAATTCAAATGTAACGTATTTGACAGGTGTTGTCCTACAAAGGTTTTCTAAGATTTCGAACAGAATCTATTGGAGGGTCTACACATTTTTCGTCCAGAATTTTGGCATCCTACCCATTAGTGCAAATACAGGGAAACAATGAACTCATACTTGAATACTTTCCCAAAACCTATAATCCGTTCGGATACTATGAAGTTAGGTATGAGAGTTTAGATGAATAAAATTAATCTAAAAACATTTGCTATATTTAGCATTTGATACATGGTTTCTTTTATATTTAACATTTGATACATGGTTCCTTTTGCTTGATTAATAAAATGGCAAGATAATAAATTACAGGTTGCATGAAGATGACTGGATCTCAAAGCATGGTTCTGGGTCAGGGCCCGTAACAAAAGATCATATGATGTCTGCCTTACAAAAGCTTCAACATATTTTAATCCGAGGAACTCACAGTCCTGAAATTTTTAATGCTACGTGAGTGCAAAATATTGAAAATCGTGGATGAAAAAGCCTTGAAAATGCATATCTGTTAACATGTGCTTCTTCTTTTAGGTTGTACAACGTTTCCTTAGACATTGCAATACCTGCTCCCAACAAAGACAAAAGTGTAGTGCATGGGATAGAGGTTTGTGACTGCCCTCCTCAGTATAACTCAACTTCCTGTCAGAATCCTCGAGTAGGATACTACCGTTGGTACAAAAGGGATTACATAACAAGTACAGTAATAATTGACCTCATCGGCGAAGCCAGGCCTTGTGAATGTAATGGAAGGTCTGACATTTGTGATACGGAGACGGGATTTTGTCAAGTAAGGCCAAGGCATTTGATCTAGAGGTTTACGTCCCCTTGATACTTATCCAACGTATGGTTCTTATTTATTATAGCATTGTAGAGAAAACACCGGTGGTCGCTACTGCGATCAATGTGCTATTGGACATTATGGAGATCCCTCGCGGAAATGTCTAACGTGTCCGTGCCCCTCTACATGGAATAACCATGCCGAATCCTGCTACAAGCCACAACATACAGAACTTTTCCAATGCTTTTGCCGACCAGGCTACACGGGTAAAGCTTGCGAAAGATGTGACTACGGATTTTACGGAAGACCGTGGGAAACTGGGGGCCATTGTTCTCCTTGCAATTGTAACAGCTACGGGAGCGTTAGTGACGAATGCCACGAAGTAACTGGACAGTGTAATTGTAGACCGAGTGTAACCGGTCGGGATTGCAGCAAATGTGCTGAAAGAAATGTTTTAATCGGTACAAATTGTACTTCGTGCGATGATCAGTGCACCGGTGTACTCTTGAATACCTTGAAAGACATGGCCGTTGACGTAGTAGACGTTCACGTAGATAAAGAGGCCGTTTCTGCTCTTAAACAGCTCTTTAAGTTTGATAACGAGTCTAAATCTTTGTTCAGTAAAGTTGAAAACCGTCATGTCATCGGAACATTTTTTGATGATCTTCCATCGCATGAAAATTTGGGACTTATGATCGAAGCTCGAGCAATAGAGCTTGAACAAACATGTGCTGACATTTTGGTTGAAGCTCATGGATCTAAGAGGAAATGTCAAGATCTGGAGGGCATAATTCAATTGATATCGAACGATATCAAAGGAAGCATCCGCTCCCTTACCGAATACATAAAGGATACCGTAGTGGTCAGTAGCGAGCCTTCGGCAACGCAGGAGGAAGCCGCTACGATTTTAGAAACTCTTAAGAATGCAGAGAAAATCCTTGAAGACATAAGCGACGCTGCTGAGGATGAGCTGGACGATGCTAATGATATGTTGGAAATGGTTTTGGTGAAGCTATTCAATTCAACTGCTTTCTCAAAGCTCCAAGAGCAAATGAAAGACATAAGGGATAGGATGGATGATCTCATGCAGTATATAAGTCAAGCAAATAAGAATTCGGACGAGGTAATCATAAAATACTTATGCATATTTTTTAAGGTTTTTCTCATATAAGTACAAGTACAAGGAGATTTACATAGCATCCATGTATTTACTTCTAGGCAATAAGAATAGTCATAACTGCAAAGGAGTTCTTGGATACGGGCCGTGTTAATATTGAAACTGTAGACAACATGACTATTGATATGGACTTGGCGACCGTAACTACGCTGACATCTTTATCAGAAGGAGGTTATGTCAAAACGGAACTGGAACAAGTGTTGTTGGTTGGTGGTTTTTGATGCATGAAGGCTTTTAATAACTTATAATATGTCTCCATCTAATCTAAGTGTATGATAGATGCTTGAAGATATCATGAGAGATTTACGAAACAATACCAAGGAAGTGGAAATAAAAGAAACCAGCCTTTTTGAGCTTATTCCGCTTTATAGAGTAACCCATGCTCAGCCGGCATTTGATCATGTTGAAGCTTTGAAGCAAAATGCAAGATATCTGGAAGGATTGCTGGTTAGGATAAACGGTTCTGAACCTTTTGCCGCAGTCACTGCTTATCAGCGAATTGCTGAAGGCTTCGATCGGGCTTTTGAACAAGCGTCCGATGCACTGACGTTTTCTAAGGAGAGTTTGTCCAAGGTTTGTTGCAAAATTAGCTATAGATGAAGAGGCTTATGTGATAGCAAGTATTAAACATAGTTTTTTCTGAATAGATTGAAGAATTACTTAATGAGTATCCTGCTTCAGTCCTTCTGGAAAACTCGTCAGACCTAATTCGTGAAGGGTTAGTGCTATCGGGAACCCTTGAGAATGCTATGAGGAGCAACATATCCTCGTGTAAAATGGCATTAGAATCCCTGAAATGGAGAATGAAGACTCAAAATGCGTCTCTCCGTGAGATGAATTCAACATTACAGATTATGGATGAAAGTAAGCGAGAAGTCTTTTGAATGGGAATGCATTTTGTTGTGATTATTTATTTTTGCAAATTTGTGTCGAATTGCAGGTCTAGAATTACCTCAACTTATGGATAGGATAGATGAAATTCTAGAGATCGTGACAGAAGTTAGCATGTCAGTGATGGAAATGGAAAGTAAAATTCAGAAAACACTTCAATCTCGAATTGATCCTATAGAAAATGGTAGCTTCCTTGACTCGGTGGATGCTTCCAGCCAAGGTAACTATCTCTAGACAATGTCAAGTGAAGATATTGAATAATATTATTCCTAATAATTACCATTTGCAGTTGACCACGCTCATATTAAGCTGAATCAACTAAAACCCCAAATCGTTAGTGCTGAGGTGCGTGAGAAAAATATGGAAGGAACATTGGACAACGTGGAAGATAAGCTTAAATATTTAAGAGCTTTAATAACTCAAGCAAGACATAAAGCAAACACAGTGGCTGTATCCATCGGACCTGATGATACTGGAACGTGTTTCAGACTCTATAAATGGCCTGCAGTTGACAGTGCTACGTCTGTAAAATTCAATTTTGCACCGACTAAAAATTCCGACTCTCTTCTATTTTATTGGCCTAGCTCATTGAATGTAAGTTGGACAATAGCAGCGGTATGAACTTCTTCATTTTTCCCTAACTAAAACGCATGGAATGTAATTATTAGGATGACTTTGTTGCAATTGAAATGGTGAACCGACAAATCAAGGCTAGTTGGGACTTGGGAGATGGGCTGCGCACTTTAATTCACCCTAGAAAACTGGTTGATATCAGTGAAGATTCCAATGACCCAGATTTTTGGTTTGAAATTAGTTTAGAACGGTAACGCACATTATGTAACGCTACCCTTATAATCTTTAACAGAATCTTCATGTATTTTACGATCATCATGGATATAATTTCAGAGTCGGATCAGCAGTAACCTTAGGCGTTAGTCCGGTGTCCCAAGACCTAGAATCCACCTCAACTCCATCATCTATAGCGTATTTCAATGCAGACGAGGAGGCCACTTTGATGACCTTATCTCCGGAAGATCTCATTCACATTGGTGGGATGTCAAAGCAGATGAGGCCTGGCCTGGTTACTAATGGGCTTAGTGGTTGCATTCACAATGTCAACGTAAACCAAAAGTTTTTAGGTCTTTGGAACTTTGTTGGCAATGAAGGATGTGCCCCTTGTGTAGAATGCGATCTATCAAACCCAGACTCACCAAATGGTGACTCAGAGTACTACTTCGATGGTCGAGGATACGCTGTCGTAGATAGACTCCAGTCCAAAGCTTTCAATTCAAAGTTTTTTGAGATCAGTCTAGAGTTTAAAACGCTAGCTGAAAATGGGCTTATCTTCCTAACCGCTAATGAAATAGTGGGTCAGTTAATTTCCATTGAGTTTGTAAAGGGAAAGCTTGTATTGCAAGTATGGCATAGATGGAATGAACCAAGTAATGCACTAAGAATTGAGACCAAAGGGACGGAAACTTATAATACAGGCGAATGGGTTAACGTCCGAGCTGTTTGGGTATTCCAAAAGGGAAATCAAATAGGTGACCATGTTAGATTTTGCCTGTAGAAGAGCTAGCTGAACTCAATACTAAATGGGCATTTTTATGATTCTAGGAAAACTTATGATCGGCAAGAAGGACTTTAGTCAAGAAAAGAAGACTGCTTCAATATCATTAGATTTATACAACGCAGTCTACAATATCGGTGGAGTTTCGCCAGCCTTCGACCCTGTTAAGTGGCAGAACAACTTATTGGGGAATGTTCCTTATGTTGGATGCATGAAAAACGTGATAATAAACAACTCTCCCTACGACCCCCTGTCTGGAAACTTTTTTGGCGTGGAATCTTCTTGTGCGGGGAAGGTAATTTAGAGTCAGCATAACTTGAGTTGGGATAATGAAAGCTTGCCAAATCATAGGGTTTTATATTTTTCTAGACAATTTATTTGACCAGCTTCGAAGGTGATGGATATGCGGAGTTTGCCTCGCAATCGATGGCCAAATCGTTCAAGTTTGGTTTAAGTTTCAAGACGCTTGCACCAACAGGACTGATATTGCTTTCGACAAGTGCTAAATCGGTATTGTTGTGAATTAAAGTATTTTAATATATCAATTCCTGTAAAGCTTTAGAGGTTCAGATTCGCCCTATTTTGTCTCAGTTGGAATCTCCAGATCAGCATTACTACGCTGTGTACTTGGAAAACGGTCAGGTTCGAGTTCAAATAGGCATACCACTGGGCCCAATTGATTTATTTAGTAATGGAACACGATATGACGATGGGAAGTTCCACTCAATCAGGTTCTTTAAAAAGAACCGAAAACTTTTATTATACATTGACGATGAAGAAATTGCGGAATCAAAACTCCCAAAGCAAATTCCTAGCGTTCTAGCCCCTGCAAATAGAGGGTTATTCATTGGTGGAACGAATACTGAAATCCAGGAAAAATTTACGGAAACGCCACTTCCGGTCACAAGAGGATTTTCAGGCTGCATTCAGAATTTCTACTTCGGCAATGAGTAAGATAAAAGAATTTTGTTACCGATGAAATCTTTTCTCAGCCAGACATTCTAATTCTCCGGATTTCTTTGCAGTTTACAGAGTTTTGGATATCCTATTTCTCATAAGAATCAAAATCTTGGGCAGTGTCCACAGCATCATGAATCTGATCTTAATACAGTTCCAACGCAGTTCCTCTACCCAAACACAATCGGAGCTTTAACGCTGAGTCAATTTGACAACTTTGCTCGAATTTCTGAAAAACAGTGTTCTGGTCATGACCCGATTATCGAACATGAAAATGCCCTCAAAGCTCTGCAGTTTGGAAACACGGAGAACTCTTTTGTCACCTTGAATTTAGATGGAAATAAAATGCTCAAACAACGCTTCAATTTTACTTTCCAGTTTAGAACGTTCTATCCTGATGGACTTCTGTTTCAAGGCTTGGTTAGTCCAACAGTTGCTTATGAAAATTCATTGATAACTTGCTTCGAATCATTTTTTGACAACTTCATGTTTTTTTTCGTAGAAAAAGAAAGGCAATGGTGGTAACTGTCTTATATCGTACTTAAAAGATGGTCAAATTATAGTCAAAATGCTCGGTGGTAGAACTCACCAAGAAGTCGTTTCGCCATTGTCAAACTTAAACGATGGAAAATGGCACCAGGTATATTTATAGCCAAATAAATTATTTCTAATATGTTAAAGTTATTTAGTTAATGTATTATGATTTGATTAGATTTCCATAGTCAAAGCAGAGGAAAGGCTCTATCTTCACGTGGATAGTGCGAATGTTTCCCAAACGCTTGTACCCAAGTCGAAAGCCATATCAAAGATTCACCTTGGTGGCATTCCAACCGATGGTCCAGATTGTTTGGAAAACTCTGTGAGTGTTATCTTTCTGCTAGGACATTATTATAGAATGCACCATGCTTTAATGAATAATTTTATGCTTATCACAAAATTGTAGGTAGTAAAACCGGAATATTTCAAAGGATGTTTGAAGAATTTTGTTATAAACTCTCATATAATCAATCTTGATTCTCATCATGCAGTTTTAAGCAATGTAAATCCCTGTTTTAAACGAGTTCAGAGGGGTTCATTTTTTAAAACCGGAAGTCACGCAATTTACTGTAAGTTTGCTTAAAAATAAAACTAAAGTAGAATTACACCTTTTCTACTAGTCCGAAAAAATATTATTTTATGTTTACAGCGCACAACTTAACGCTCCCTGATATTTTAGAAGTTCAATTGGACTTCAGAAGTGATTCTCAAAATGGCAACCTACTTGCTTTCATTCCGAGCAAATCTCTTAAGTATCCTTCGTTCTCAGTATTTTTAGATAATGGAAAGGTAGGTTGAGACTTTTAAGTGGAATATGGTGTTAATTTTTAGCAAAGCTACTTTGAATTAATGATAAATAAGACACAATTCTGAATTTTGTACCAGGTTACTGCACGGGAAACCTTCCCGAACGATCGTTTCTATGAAGCAATAGTTGGGTTTGGTGATGATAGCAATAATAAATTTGTATGCAATGGGAAATGGCACACTGTAAGAGTAAGCTATGACAAAGGCTCAATAACTCTTCGCGTCGATGACTTTGAGCCTATTTCAACCCTGACTGAGATTGTTAGAAGTAGTAACCCCATCGTTGGATCTTTATTCATTGGTGGAATAGAAGGTAAATACATTTTTCCATTAGTAGAAACAGATTAAGTCTTTATAAACGTCATTAAAAATTAACGTCTGTATTAGATGGTGCTAGTCGTTCCTTAAGGAAGGTTCAATTTCACGGGTGCATGAGAAATATTGCTGTTAATCATCAACAAAGAGACTGGACTGAAATGGCTTTATTGTCAAACCTGCATTTGAACTCCTGTCCACTGTAATATTAACTTTCTAGTATTACTAAGCAATTTCATTGACTAATTAGTTTTATTATGCATGCGCTCTAAAAAGCTTTTATCATTTCATGGTTAACCTGCGTAGACAATGTCAGCTTGAAGTTAACTCAGGTAGAGTCTGCTCTAGTTAAAATCATAACGCTTCGAATTCTAAAAACTGCCATTTATAAATTTAAATTATAACTAATGTTCTACAATTTAATCAAGTATTGCTATTCAAAATATTTATTTAACATATTTAAACATCCAGCATAGGTAATAAAATAAAACACGGGAATCGAGATAACATGCAGAAAAATCATGTCGCACAGACAGTAAAGATATTTCATATTTCTTATGGTATTTGTATAATTTTTGCAAAATAATATAATTCAGTCCACATCATCAAACTTCGGTGGTTTTGGGATCCATTCATGATCATCATCATCACTGATTTCGCTGTCAGGATCGTACATGCGCTACAATTGATAATTTATGAAATTCCTTTTAACCAACCCCATTTTGACCATATCTGTAAAGATAGTGACTAAACAGTTCAAAATTACCCTAGTTTTAACTTCTGTTTCATCGTATAGTTTCTTAGCCGTCTCTCTCTTGATTCTATTATTTTCTTCCATCTCTCTCCGGGGATCATAACCTTCCAAGATATTCCAGACAAGCTCGATCGGAAGCCCCGGTCCTACTCCATGAAATCGCTTCCGAGTAGTATAGAATCCCATCATCTTGATCTCGTCAAATTTATCAAAGTCCTTCCCATTGTAAAATTCCACCATTGGTCTTATATAAATCACTTTTCTATCTGCTCTCTTCAGGAGCGCTATGTATTTCCTTGCGGCTATGTAATTGAGCTGTTCCCAAAATGAGAATCGGGAAGGTACGGAAGGTACGGAGCTTGTCTGAAGAAATATATTCTGCAAAATGCACTGTATTCCGGAATACTCGTATCCGATATTGAAAAGCGGAATTCCGTTTTGATCTCCGATATCTACTGCCAAAATGAAACGCACGCCTACGGCTCGAAGATGGTGACCGGGTAGAATGTCTGAGTATCCGCCATCCATGATTAGATGCCCATCAGTCGGACAAACCAATGGAGGAAATATCATCGTGAGTGTCATAGATGCTCTGAAATTGTCAAATTATGTCTGTTAGATGTATTATGTTGGATTGGAGATCCTTTGAAAGACGCATAGGATGGCAGGATACATACCTTACGTAAAACCACCCTCTACCACTACGATGTATTCTTGAGTGCGTACCGGTCAAGTCTGTCGTTACGCAAAAGTAAGGTACCCAAAAGTCTTCAATGTGGGCATTCCCAAATGAATTACGGACAAACTCGTCAAAGCTTCGACCTGTCCAAGAAAAATTATTATTACTTATAAGAATGTAAAACGAAGTTGTATTTTTAAAAAACATGGCTAATCCTACTAACCTCTAAATACTGAGGTATAAGGAATGGTTAAATCTTGTAAATATTTGGACGGATGTTTCAATTCAGAAAAAAGTGTCTTCAACTTTGATTCTATCGTATTCGTATCTTGGTAAATGGCAAAAAGACCAGCCACAAAAGACCCGATTGAGACTCCACAAAGATAATCAACAGGGATATCCGTTTGTTGTAAATAGTGGAAGAAACCTATGTGTGCAGCGCCTTTAGCTCCTCCACCTCCCAAGCATATTCCAATCATATTATTCGAAACCCATCTACCAAGCCTAGCGATGTCTCCATGCTTATCTGGCCTAGCCCGCCGATATTTATCATACTCCTCCATGTCCTTAGCGTTCAGCGTTTTGATGAATGAAAATGCACTTTCGGGGAATCGTACATGATGATGTGTATCCAACCACTGTCTACCGTTCAACCAACGCCTGGATGCCTTGGGATGTGGAGCACTGAGCTGAGGTATCCAACCGGGGTTATTATGCGGAGTATGTTTAGCCGGATGAAGTATAACAAAATCCTTAACTGCTTTCCACCCTTCCCTCTCAACCAACTCTTCAACTAGATACTGTGTGCAAACACTTCGTGTAGAAACGAGCGTTTGAATGAAATCAGCCTGCCTTGCGATGATCGTATTCCACAAATTGACTCCGTTAGGAGTCCCCAACAGAACTAACAAATTGTACTCTTGATCATCTTGGAACTGAAGGAGCCAAGAGATCAACTCACATGAGTTCATCCTCTCCTTAATATTCCCAACGCTATCTTCAAAATGATATATATTCAGATACTTGCACCTATAACTGCAGGGGTAGTGCTTGATAAAATCCTGGCAGTAAAGTTCTCCAGGGATGTCGTTGCTCACTGGAAAAACGGCAATAACCACCGTATTACGCTTCCCAGTATCATCCAACCTTGGAAGAGTGACGATGTCATCTCCAACTTGTTTGATAAAGGGCATGTCATATCGATACTCCCGATGCACGCGATAGGCTAAATAGTCCACTAGTGATGCAATTATTCTGTCCGGAAACTTGTTGCACATCAGGTTGATAACTTCCCTAGGTAAGGCTGCAATTTCACAGTATTTGTCAGCCACAACGGTTTTCTGCATGGCTTTTGCTTTGACTAGGGTCTCGATGAATCCAAACCAGTCTCCTGCTTCATAAACTCCGAACTTGCTTCTGACTTCCATATGTACTCTGTTAACTAGGATATGAGTTCCGGAAATTTTGTAGCGAACCCTTCCAGAAAGCATCATATAGGTTGGACGGCTGACGTCTCCTTTTTTGAAGATAATTTTCCCCGGAGGAACTAGACACAAATTAATTGGTCAAATTAATTACGTGAGTGAAATCATTATTCTATTTATTACTTAATTAAATAATTTACTCTCATAAAAAAATTACCATGTATCCAATCGACACAAAAGTCCAAAGCTCTGCAGAAGTTAGAGAACCTCGCATTTAAATTATGAATGAAAGGTAACATCGACTGAGGGCTTTCGGCCCAAATTCTTTTCACAATCGTTCCTGGAACCTCTGCAATCACTGCTCGAGTCCCTGGAGCCACTTTCAAGGTGTACTGATTACGACAATTTGTAATAAGGCCCCATGTGCATGCTAAGGAACCCTTGCCTAAGTAAAATGCGGGTTGATCTTCGACAATAATCTTGGAGTATCTTTTCCCATTTTTTGATTCTTTATCCGGCTCCATCCTGTTAACCATTCTCTCAATATAAGCAACGATCTCGCCGCGGACAATGTACACCATATTCTTGGGCCAACGCCCAACATTAATTAGTGTTGTCCCTGCTGCCAGCTCACCAAATCGACAGCATTTCAAATCCTCTGGAGTTAACGGCAAGTATTTAAGTAGACAGCTCTTCACCTCGGCTTCCAGCGCTTTCATTTCAACAGGGTCATTTGTATTTACGGTGTAATCTTGATAAGTAGACTTCATCATATGCGGTGCAAGTGTATGGCGACTCAGACGGGCAACCTGTTCAAGTCCCTCGAAGTAGAGTTGCCGTAAGTTTCTCATAGCTCGAAGCATAAAAGCGTTGAACAAATGAGGTCTATTCTTGAAGGATTCCCAGACGCCTGAAAAGGAAACTTTGAAAACTAAGGAAGTCTTTTCAGCAACAGCCTTGACTGGCTTTGGTTTAGCAGTAAAAGCGGTGACTTGGCTTAGCGCTGATAGAAGTGACAAGATGCACTCATCAGGCTGGACTGTTTTAAGTTTTATGATTCCAAAGTCATCGTCATCATAGTAGATGGATATAGCGCCGGTCATAATTATGTAGAAACAGTCGTCCGGGTCTCCGACGTTGAATAGGATCTCCTTGGGTTGCAACTCTTTCTTTATGGTGGCCTTCCATATCGGAATACACTCTTGAGTATCAAAGTTTCCAAATATTTTCATGGCACGAACGAAGCTAGAGAACCCCGGAGGTTGTTCTTTTCCATCTAAAGGCAAGGGATCTTCGTCAGGCAATGGACGGAGAATAGGTCTGTATGGAACTTCAGCATAGGAGTGAGCGTTGTGCGCAGTGTTGTGCTGTTCTGCTAGGTCTTCTATAGCGACATTTGATTTGTGACCTGTTACTTCCAAAGCCGCACGAGTCTCTTCATCCAATATTCTGTCAATGCTTTTAAGACACCAATCCCGTTTGGATAAGTCTAAGTCTCTTAATGGACTCCGTCCAAGTACTCTCCTGCGGTGACCAAGTACAGTGTCTAACGTGTAGTATACGGTGAAGTAGAGGATGCATTTTCGGGTAATGTACCATGACCAAAGTCGCACGGAGAGTACTGCAGTTGGGATTTTACTGTAGAGCACGGCCAGAGCACCTTCGATCTTTTCAGGTATGTTCATTTTTCTGCTGCAGTTTTGCGCTACAGATACAAAGCATTTGGCTTCAAGATAGATTATCATGTAGATTATAAGTAAAAGCAAGGTCCTTAACGGGGTCTCACTTCAGAGACCGAGCGTCAGGTCCGTTAAGGACCTTGAGTAAAAGGTAACAGGCATACCTATTGATAGTGGGGGTTTTCTGTTTCTGCTCGTTTTGTTTGAGTTGGATTATGGATTTTGAAAAGAGGAATTTTTATAGAAGTCTTTGAAAGTATTCTGATTCTTTGCATTCACATTATTTTAGAGTGTCTATGGCAACTGTACCATCTGTAACCCGTAGATTTAGGCGATGTACGGAAGCAAGATTTCTGGAAACACTAAAAATCAGTACAGTGACTCCAAGAATCTTGGTACGGAAGAGAGAGATCATAGGGGCCACGGAGTTTTATGTTTTTTTATGCAGCCTAATTATTTTTACTTACTGGTTAGCCTTTGCCTATGCAACTTTAAAGATACTGGAGGCTGTTTGATGCATCATTACTATTAAGGTTTAATAATTAAACATTGTACTTTTATTTAACGGCTACTGCCGGAAATGCTAATAAATAAATTACAGTTCGGTCTTATGATTAGGGTGTTTGTAAATTGCATTTTGGTATTGCAAATCTTCTGGAATGGGAAAGTCATCAAGTTCTTTAGCCAAAAGGTGGTATCTTGTTCGAAGAAGATGCGCTGCAGATTTAGGTTGTCTTTCCCGTGTAAAAACTCCTTTTCTATTTCCAACGATCCGTGTAATACCTATGGTGAATTTCAATTTTAGAAACCCCTATCTAATGACCATTGTAAATGAAGAATGAAACATTTAGCTGTTGGATATCGATCGTACCTTGCCCAGTCATGAAATCTGCAAAGTTCCATATCATTTCACCGATTAGAGATGAGTTACTTCGTAAATAATCAAACGCTTTGAAATGCTGTTGTAAATATTCAAGCTGGTATTCCTCCGTAAAAACAAACTCTGGACTCTAGAATATGATTGATTCTTTAGCTTCAGCACCCAACAGCTTTATATCGCATCTTGAATGATATTTTGCATAAGACATAATTTTTATTTTCAAGTTTCAATACCATGTGAAGACCAGCAATAGTATCCGCTCCATACTCAGCAACAATAATTGGGCGATTGAATCTACTGACCCATCCTTGCATGTCCAATATCATTGAATTAGTTATGATTTCGGTATGACCAACGTCAGAATACCAAGCGAAATATCTGTTGATACAGATTATATCCACATATTGGGCCTGAAAAAACCATGCATACTTTTCATGATATGATCCCAACGTATCTCAAATACAGTAAATGGTTTCATGGGTCACTAAAACTGTTTACAGTTTGATCCCTGTCGTACTCCTGAGCAACGACAATGGTCACAGGTCTCGTAGTGTCAAGATTACGAGTGAGATCTACAACTTCCCTGGAAATTTTATAAAAAGCAAAAGAATTACACGTACACCATGCTCTTCAGATGGTTGGCGATTCGAAACAATTGTTATCGGTCGACTATCCAGAGATCTGGTCAAGTCTACGATTTCCCTATAATATTTATCGAGATTTGAAACGAATGCAGGAGCCTCAGTTGACGTATTTGCTTAAAGGGTCTTACTTGAAGTAAGGTCCTGCTTCTACCTTCTGAGAACTGGGCTCATTTGCCACAGACCACATCACAACGCTTGCTCGGTTCTTGTCTCTCTGAATAAGTTCTTTCATTTGCTGTTTATGGTTTGCCAGAAGTAGTGCACCAAATCCACTATAAAAAATATTTCCATTCACAAGTACACAAATTAGTCTCTTATTGCTTTCAGTAATTATTAAAGCTGAACACGCCAAACGTCTAAAACATTACTCCAAAGAGACGGCAGAAATTTCATCAATAATGACAATTCCAAGTTCATCCGTTATATCCATAATTTCCTCTGCATATGGATAATGCGATGTTCTATAGGAATTTCCACCGATCCATTTCAATAGGTTGTGATCCTTCACGAGCATGACATTATCGATACCTTTCCCTCGGATCTGAAATTTCATTAACCCCCATTCTTTAATTATACCTGAAGAATTCAACTTCAATTATGATTTAATTATACACTACATTAAAATCTTCGTGGCGACCAAATCCCCTAAAATAGAAGGGCTTTTCGTTGATAAGGAACGTTTTTGTATCCCAGAACAAAGTTCTTATTCCAACTTTCAGACGATAGACATCAACACTCTGCCCCTGCCCGTCCTCTAAAGTTGCCTACATAAAGCATACAACACATAGCAAGTTGCATCTAAGGGCTTTTATAGCCCATTTTATATTTACAGCTTTTAAGTTATCTGCATAAAAAGTGTCCAATCTTATCCTTACAACGAGTGTGTACAAGTAGCCGGCATCCGAAATATTGGCGACCATGCTAAACGGCCACCAAAGCTTTGCATCCTGCACGTTAAGGATTCCAGTCGACCCGGTAGCACTGGCTACTATGTTCCCCCGTTTGTCTTCCAGGCGTACTGAAGTAGGAAAGGATTGCTTTACCACTTCGTCGGGATCTACTATGTTATTTCGGTTATATAAATCGTCTTCAAGCGATTGGCTTGACTGGATTGAGTAGAAGATTTTTCCTAATAAAAAATGAATGGCTGTTAATTATAATATAAGCCATAAAAACTACTGTCATTTATGCAGCATATTTTGTCACTTCATTAATGGTCATGTCATTGTACCAGTCGTTCCCGAGGCTTCTGATGTAACGCTGATGTCATTTATGTAGGATTTGGGCGTAGTATACAGATAAACAGGTCTATGAATTCCAGCGTAGTTGAAGAAGTCGAAGTTGTATTCCAGCGTGAAGTATCCTGCTGGGAATCTACGATTTTAAATCGGTATAATGTGTTAAATAAACGCTCACTCTTTCATAACATACTACTTAAACTTAATTTTCCTGTACAATGAGTTGCAGCAGACGTAGTATTTGTATGTAGATTCGAAATGAGTTGTGTGCGATAACCGTCAACGGTACAGTAAACTTAAGTATCGATTAACATTATAAGTTTTGCATTGTTTGCTTGACCCACCTTGGAGCAGTTTGATGTACGACTCTACCTTGTGGGACTGTGTCAGGAGACAAAGTATTGTTTACAGCAACCGTCAGTCTATTTGTACCCAGAGCTGATAAGAATGAAGGATTTAGTTCACCCTCAAACGGTAAATGTCCTCCGCTATGCTCTACTAATTTTATTCCATTAATCCACTAAAATTTAAAGTAGAAAAAGATTTCGATTGCTTTAAATTGCTAACAATAATTATGGTTAGCGTAAATGAATTTCATGCATAGTGGCTGGCATTAAACAAAACCAAAGCATTGGATTGGATTCGTGCCTAGTTCATGTCATTACATTTTATGAAAAGCTAACCTAACTAAACTCACCACAATTGCATGGTAATTGACACTTCCAAACCGGAGCCAAATTCTTTGATTATTGAACCAATTTCTGGGAACTCGAAACTCTCGGTCATACCAAGCCCATCCGACATGATCTCGTATGAGTTTACTTTGGGTTACATCGTTATAACTGCTAGGCACTGGCATCAGTTCTACGTCTCCTGTCTGAATACATTTGAAAATTTCAGCTAAACACTTCAAAGACTTTATAAGAAATTACAATGTTCAATTGATTTTTCTGAACAGACCTCCGTAAGTGGTTTTTTAAACCACTCTTCTCTAAACCCCTTCTCGGCATCATTTCTTGGAGCAATCCTAAAGTTCCAAATCCCATCTAAGCTCTTTCGCTCTCGCGTTTCTGAATCTTGAGGGAATAGAATGCCACTTTGACATGCCACTCGAGTAATTAACCCTGATATGGCCAGCGTTGTCAACATTATTAACCTAATGTATGTCGATATTTTAAGCTGGAATCTTAAGGTTAAAAGACCCATAACTTTATCTGATGCAGTTAATCAGGATGAGTTACGGATAGTTCCCGTAGTTAGTTAAGTAGTTACGTTTTGATTTTTTCAAATACTAATGTTAAAATTATGGATGAGCCCACAGACTAGCCTATCTGAATCCTAAAGTAAGACTAATGCATCTGAGTACCAAATAAGAGCTGGAGGACCTCTTATCTCTCCATTTAACCAAAGTATAATGCATAATGGAACGCGTAGAAGATTTATTAAATTGAGATGAAATGCACGGTTTATTAGCTTCATGTACACAAATCCTAATCCACTCTTGTGCACATATTTATTTACACTAAATGCAATTTCCATTTAAACGCTATAAAAATGGATCGAATCTCGCATCCACTCTTCACACAGCGTAGCAGCTAACAAACTATGAAATTGGATAGGTATCCATTTGATAAGATTCTATATAAAAAATGTTTAAATTACAAAAACCCTCGTGCTTGGAATGCAGTTGGTTTTTCATCTTGTATATGAATTCAGTTAATTTAAAACAGAAATAACGTAAGGTTTCTGGTTGCAGATGAAAATATGGATAATTTGGAAATTCCCAAGTATAGAATGTAAATAGCTCCATAGTGCGTGCTACAAATGGTCGTAACTTCTTTCCCAATCCCAATTCGTATGGCATTAGTTCAAACACATCTCATTGCATTTCCATAATTAATTCAGCCTGATACAACTTTTGTGTTGGAAATTGGAAGCATTGCTCAAACTGTATCAATTACCTAACACAGTGTAATACGTTACGCACATTTCGTTACCACTGGGTCAATTAGCTAGATCCTAGTTCTATCAGTTGGGGTTGGGTCAATGCGCCGTAAATGAATGGCATAAATGATAAGACATTCAAATTTAAAATCTGAAAGCATACTTTTACTGTATTTCCCGTGTTAATTTCCCATAAGTTTAGCATATTTCTCTGTAAACTATTACATTTAATTTTATGATGATTTTTTAAAAACCATCCTAATCTTGGTTAGTTCAGTTATTAAGGTTTGAGATTAAGCAGCATTAGAATTATACCCTTCCGACCGTCCTACCATTTAAATTAGGTCAAAGGTCTCATTTCATAATTGAATAAATCTCGTCTCTTGAAGCTAAATTAAATTTTAAAACGATACAAAGTACAAACCCACAAAGTTTCATTCATATACCGTATATCCTCCAATAGCGTCCGGGGATACTATTGATTCTTTCCATTTTTAAGGGTCAAATTTACCATACGATTAAATGGGGCTTATGGGGTTACTCATAGTAATTAAGGGGGACACTACTCGAGAGAGGCCACTATTCCAGGATATACGGTAAGTAAACGTCAGTCAGAATTATGACTTCAGCAAACTTTACAAATACAACCAAGCTGTAAAACTGAATACAAGGAATTCCTATTTTGAAATTTTGATAATAAAATTTTGGAAATTCTGAGCCGAATTTCATCACGGAAAGATTTAGATAAGAACGAAACGAAGAATGCTGTGATTTCCGTGCCGCTCGTCAACTTTCCATGCAAATGCACGCAAATCACACGCAATCCATGGAATTTGTAGACAAAGTACAGAATTCATAGTTGAAGCTGAGCATGTGAGCATCCCAACTCCAAAAGACAATAACATTTGGTTTTGAGTTTTGACACGAGCAAAGTTGCCAGAATGGGCGGATCCGGAATCCGGATCCTCAATTTATTTATTTATTCTTGCGAATTAAGCCGGTTATTTTTCCCAATTAACTTTAACTTTTATTGATCATTTAACTACATTTTGTTGAAATCAGAATGGAAATTAAAGCTTTGTACTTTGGTTAGTGTAATAAATCCAAGGATTTAAAATAAACCGAAGGAAAAACTACGGAAATTAGGGTATTTTGGACTTACAAATTTATCAAAAGTTTTGTCTAATTTACGAATTACCTAAGAAAGAAGACAGAGTTAATTAAAATGGACACTTCTCCAAAGATTTACGATATTCAGTTAGTCATAAATAACATCGAGGTTGGGGGTGCTACAGCCAAAGTAAGTGAAATTGTCACAATTATTAGAATTATTCCGAAAATCCGAATTTAAAAAATAAATAAAAATAAATACAGAGAAATAAACATTGTTTATTTTTTTAGGTTTTAAGTATCGAGTGTTCCGGAAGTCGGATGTTCCTGGGCACCGCAGAAGGGTAATTGTTTACTTTAACGATTCCAAAATAATCCACGGCGATTCATTAATTAAATAATGGTTATTTTATTTATTGTTTTTTTATATTTCAGATATCTTTTAGAATACTTTATTACGGACGAAAAATCAAAAACGTTCTTTAGTCGGGTTCGACAAGCGAATTTAAACAAGGTGAGAAGGTTCACACGGTAGTTTTATGCGGTTAGGTCAAAGGTCATCAGGCGTGAACCCCCTGACGGTCGTGTTTTTAAGTTTATAAATTGTAAAAACCTCTATTTTAAGCGTATTGTAGCTTATTCTCTTTACTGTTTGTTCCAGGGTCAACCCATCATTCAGATCCGCAGTGCATCGGCCTTCGATAGTCTTATCATCCTCTCCGGAACTACCTTATCTTTATTTGATAGTCAAACCTTGGAAGTGAAAGGTTCAAACAGTATTAGTGGCGTTACGTATTTTGCTGTAGATGAAAACCCCGTTTCTGATGACCCTTTCTCTGTGTCGGTCAGTTTGTATTTCAATCATTTTTACTTAAAATGAGGAATTGATTAATAATGTTTGTTAATTATTTTAAGATATGCTTTTCAAAGAAAAAAAGTGTGGTAACTGCTCAAGTCTCGGAAAAAGGATTTACCTTCAGTAAAGAAATAAGTTTAGATGCAATGACAGTTTGTTTAGCTATGGAATCAGGCCTAGTTTGTGCAGCTTTATCAACAGGTCGATATGTTTTCGTCGACTCTACAGCTACTAAGAAGTCAGTACTAGATCTTTGCGAATTCGACCCTAAAGAAGTTCTACCCAAAGTTGTTCATGTTGGAAAGGTATACTATTCTTAGTTAATCAAACGGCAACGGTTTACTAAAGTTTTATTTTGTGTAAAGAAATATGAATGATTTGAATAAGTTATTGTTGAAATGTAGGAAGAATTTCTCGTAATTGGACCTGGGGGTCTTGGGGTTTTTACTACTTCACGGGGTACATCTGAGCGTCCACCTATGGTTTGGAGTGATAAAGTAAATCAACTTACAGTTGATGGCTTAAATGTTGTTGCAGTTGGAAGTGATGCAATTTTTGTTAGCAGGTTCGAAAAATTCATGCTTCAAAGTATTTATTATCTCTTTAATAAATTATTTAAATGTAATATTTGATTGGACACAGCTTGTCAGACCCAGGGACAAGTAATGCAATATCGTTTCCAGGAGCCAAGTCAATTGCCCTTAGTGAAGGTAAACTTTACATAGGAACTGCCCGGAGTCTTTACCGGTTTAAACCGATTTCGATTGAGGAGCAGGTTGATGTAAGTTACTCAACTTCAACTAAAAATGTTTACAGCGGGTGACATTTATTCATTTGTGATGGATTTTTTTTTGACAGGCATTGCTCAATTCTGATAAAATTGACCAGGCCTTGAGCCTTTTAGAAATGTCACAATTGAAGGGAGACAAGAAAGATTTTGTCTTCCGAAAAATTCATCGTAGAGCCGTGTTTACGAGAATGGAAGAATTAAAACTACCTTTGTGTAGCGAATCTATAAACTACTCATTCATTGACCTACGGGAGGTATACAAACATGTTTATTTTTATTCCGTAAAGGTAAGATCAATACGAAAACGACCATGTGTATCAATTTTTTATCCGTAGATCCTGAGCCTTTTTCCAAAGATCCTCCCGACAAGTACGACTTTCACTAGAGTCTTACCTCCTTTACATGATTTTATTGACATTAACCAGGTAAATTTTCAAAGTATCAAGTGTTAAAACTACTCAAGCTATAATTTGTTTCCCCTTTTCTTAGATGACTAAGGGAGATAGTGACAAAATATGTACTATTGCATGCTTCGTATTGGACCACCTTACTAGTTATGATGCTGCTAAGAACTCAAAGGTAATAGCAGATTGCAGGGCAGTAGATAAAAGTAGTTGTCGAATTCAAAATCTTAATTGGTTGTATGTATAGGAGGTATCGACTTCTTTGGTAAAAATGGCTGCTAAATACGACAGAACAAAATTTGATTCCCTTCTTGATCAAGTTCAGCAGTTAGGTGTAGATTATGAAGACTGTTTTGAGTGGATGGAAGAACAAAAAATGTTTAATTCCAAAGCAGTATTGTACCTGGCTAAAGGAGAGATTAAAAAAGCACTAGAAATTTGGTTAGAACTCCTCTGTGACAAAATTCAATCCACTGATGTATTCGATGGGATCGATATTGTAATAGAAACATTACTAAGGTATTTAAAAATGAATGCACTATAAGTATGGTAGATTTTTTTGCTTATAATGGTTAGTGGTGACAAAAAACTATTTTTTACAGCTGCAACAACGACCAAATTGTGTGGGAGTATTATGAAAAGCTAGCCCAAATTGATAGTTCAAGATCCCTAGAAGTATTCACAAAAAGAAAGCCATCTCCCGTCTTTCAGCCGTTGGAAATTGCTGAAAAATTGTCCTCAAACCCTAAAGCTTGCCGAGAATATTTAAACCACTGTGTCGACGTTATGAAATTGGAGGATGAAGATTTGCATACTTTTTTGGCAACCCTTTATATTGATAGCATTTTGGGTCACAACTCCGCAACTGATGCTGATGTTAACGATTTGAGAGGGCAGTTTCGGACATTCTTGATTAGTTCTAAATGTTTGAAAGTTCAGTTTCTAATTGGAAAAATATCGAATACTAAATTACGCCTGGAACTTGCTATTCTGCATGGAAAAGTGACTTAGTTCTTTCTAAAGATTAATATAAATTTAATGTTGAAGTAATAACTATTGCTTTATTTATTATAAAATGTTTAGGCTGGAGACCATGCTCCAGCATTAAAGATCCTTGTCGAAGATCTAGAAGATCATGCATTTGCTAGAGAATACTGCAAAAACATTCATGATCCTAGTCAAAGGAAGAGCGCATTTGTTGATCTATTCAAAACATATATGCAGAAGAGGTACGTCATTTCTATTGCAATTAATTACACAATTTAAGAAAACGGTCTCATAACTGACGGACTGTTATAACTACAGTGACAAAACTGAAGAAATTACTACTCATGGAATAAGTGTGCTTCAAGATTTTGTTGAGGAGTTCGACCTTTGTTCAGTGTTACCACTTTTGCCTGATGATTGCTCCATCGCGCAATTCTCCCAAGTCTTTCGTCGAGCCGTGAGAGTAAAACTTCATAAGGTATTAATATTACTGGATCAATTGCATACTTACTTAAATGTATGGGACTATACCTCAAAAAAGTTTAAAATTTCAAGATTTATTAATATATCATTTCAGTATCGTCGAACTGCAATAGTCAATGGCTTGTCAAAAAGACTCAACACTTTATACCACCTTGAAATAGATTCTACCAATCAAGGGTATCAAATAGACGAAGACAGCGTTTGTGGAATATGCTGGCGGAAGTTTGATGGTCTAGAGCCTGTGCAGCATTATAAAGGAAATGTAGTGCATTCAAAATGTGTTTAGTGAAAGTTCTCAAATTCACTCCAAAGATATTTATTGTCTTTCAATTCTATATATTTTGACTGAAGATTAAGCGATCAAATTAATTAATAATAACTATACTGTAAAGTAAACATAGTGTAGTAGCAACAGTTAGTCAATAAACTTCAAACATTTTTATGGATAATCAAACAGCCTGTCTTTTCTTAATGGGCGTAGACTGCCGTTTGAAATATGCAGGAACCTAAATATATGAGTCTTACTGGTCTGGTATGCTCATAGTTATTTGCATGGCACTTTTTCGATTCTTCTCTAGCGATTTCTCAGGTGCGTCAGATGTCTCGTACCACGAGTTCGATGTCTAAAAGATTTCGGGTTTGACTGCTTCCTATCTTTCGTTCTGTCATTTTGTTTAGAAACAACCTGAACTTTCTCTTCTTTCAAAATATCCGTAGGTCTAGTTCTGGGACGCTTAACCCTCCGTCCAGATCCTCGGACATTATGCTTGTTTTTCTTCCTAGGTCTAGTCATGGGCTTATCCGTCGCGACCACGACCTCCTCGGATGTCTCTAGATATCATAAAAAGTAAACTCGGGTTATTTTAACTGACCGAATAGGGACCATTACATCTTACACCTCAGCAAGAGGGGCTTACCGTGACCGTGTTGTTTCAAACCCTCAAGCTCCTCAGCCAAACCCTCAGATCTCCCTTTCATAGCTTCGCTTTCGCTTGGGTTGTCTGCCCCTTTCTCAAGATCCGCCAATCTACCCGTCGCCGGTCGTTTGGCATGACAAATGCCAACAAGATAGCATGCAAAAGATATTGCAAAAAATAAGAAAAACCTTTCCACTCGCATATTGTGGGCTTATTGGATGGAGCTTCTAGATTATGTGAGTGAAACGCATGAACGTTCGACTACTTAAAGGCATGAAATATGACTAAAAGCTTAGGAAACTGCACCAGGTACTACCATCAATTGTAAAACCCTTTCTATTATTGTAAGAATAAAAAGCTGCCTAGGGTGAATGCTTAAATTATCCCCATATCTATCTTCCGTTAAACCGTTGAACGTTAAACCAAACCAGGTAAAAACAATAAACTGCTTTCTTTCCACACATTTGATCAGTGGAAACATAAGTAGCCCATGCACATGAATCAGGAAGGCTAATAATTCTAAAAAGGCCTAGAGCAGACATAGGCTCACACGTAGAATGAAGCAATCAACCTGCCTGGAATATGCATTTGGTTTTTACGTCTTTAAGATACAAATAGTACCTGCTTTGCTACCTTAGATTTCCATTCATTTTGGAAGTTAGGTCTTTTCTTTGTCATAAGTATTGGGCATGATTACTAGCGCCTGCATGTCGAAGTCTTCATGAAACCCTTTTCTTAGTGAATAATATAAACAAGTGAATTTGTCCTGAACATTCACAGGATATATTTTTACAAAAATGCTTTCTTATTCTCTACTCTACCGAAAGGCCTGTAAAAAAATGCTATAATCCCTGCTCCCTGCAGCTAAAAGCTCAAAGTCTATGTGCCACATAACAGAAATAGTTTAGTAGATGGAACATAAAAACATTAAACAGAAAGAAAGTTTATTATTTCATTCTTTGTTTGAATGACTTTTATATTGTATCTTATGCCATTACCAGGCGTAGCAAGCAAGATGCATCGTTTGAATTGTATTTGTATATTATATCAATCGATCAAGGTTTTTATGACTTTCCGTGCATCTAAATGGTAGCATTTCGTACTCTACGAGTTCCGAAATACGGAGGAACGTTGACAACTCTTCTGACTGGTAACATAGTCAGAAGATTATGAACATTTACATGGAAACTTTACCATTAAATTATTTCTTATCAACAAACTACGAGAAGTATCCCTATAATTCCCTGCGACTGCGACTTATGCAAAAAGGGTTTGACATTAGAATAGAAAGTTCTGAAAACGACTGACATTTTGAAGTCCCCAACCCAAAGGCTTGAAATTCTCATTCATATATCATTTTAAGATAAATCATAATTTACTGAGTGGACGTTGATATTGGATTTGTACAGAATGAGGTAATCCGCACAATCGAAAGCTACACTTCGTAGCTGCATGATAATCCCCCAATCTAAATAAATCCAAGTCTTGAAACCTTTTACACCCTTTCTTAACAGCTTTCTTAAATTGGGATGGAAGAAACGAGGTTTCTATCCGCATTCCAGCTTCTTATTTCAAGCGCTGGTATTAGGCTTTGCTTTACTTCCTTGGAATACTTTTGCGGCACGTAAGTCGGTGTTTTTCTATGGAAAAAGGGTTACCGTCAAAAAGAGCTTTCCAGGAAACATTTTTTAAATGAGCGTATACCTAAGCTTATTTCAATTGAATATTGGGATTTGGGAAGTAAGACCAAGAATGCTCATATATACGATGCTTTCTTTAGCTCAAAGGCTGAAACGAATGGAAATGGGAGTTGGTCACAACTCCGTGTCAAACCACGCTACTAATGAGTTAGTTTCTCATACCAAGCAGTCCGAGAGTGATAACGAAGAGGTATGAATGAATGAACCAACGCTTTCGACTCTCAATATGCTTTATCGCTGACCGATTAGATTACTAACGTTCATTTAAAAAAATGCTTCCATAGGATTGGTATCCTGCTGTCGAAGTTAGGAAAGACGATGAAGATGGTGAACCCAATAAACAGATAACTAGGAACGATCATGACCACCACGCTGACCAAAGAACTAGTCTGGAAACCAAGCAGGTTGATTTGCTCATTCGTTTTAGTTTTTTTCTGCTACATTAGTTGAAATGAAAGTTTCAAAAACTTAAGCAGCTCAACATTTAAAATTCCTCCTTAGAACGAACCCGAGAGTGCTATTACGAAGAAGCAGGAGTCATCACCCCATCATGAATCACATAAACCTCACCATGCTCACAAAGACCACCAAGGTAAGCTAACTTTCGATGACTTATGAACTTTAAATCCTTTAAATGTGAACTTATGAATCCAGAGTCCAAGGATCATAAGACATTTTGGGCAGAAAAAGAGGGGCCATGCAGCGACGATGAAGATTCGGACTCGGATAAAACAGCAGCAACGCCAGACAAACCCGAAGCTGCTGCTTCACATAGTAGTGACAGCCTCCGTCTTAAAGACGATATAGGAAAGCTCGAGACTGCAATAGAACATATGAATTTGAAATCCTTAATTATTGATCAAGATCACCATTTCAACTCTCAAGAGTCAAACCAGCAAGCTGATGAAACACCACACAACCCCGAATCTGCAGCTTCACATATTAGTGAAACCATGCAGCTTGATAACGGTGTATTAAAGCTTGAAACCGCAATAGAAGAACTGAAATCCCTAATCGATGATCAAGATCACCATCTCAACTCTCATCAAGAGTCAAACCACCTAGCTGAAACGCCACACAAACTTGAAGCTGCAGCTTCACATATTAGTGAGACCGACGAGCTTGAAAACGGTGTAGAAAAGCTCGAAACCACAATAGAACATCTGAAATCCCTAATCGTTGCTGAAGATCACCGTCTCCGCTCTCAAGAATCAACACAGCAAGCTGAAATGCAACACAAACCCGAAGCTGCAGATTCACATATTAGTGAAACCATGCAGCTGGAAAACGATGTCGAAAGTCTGGAAACCTCATTGGAACATCTGACATCACTAATCGTTGGTCAAGATCACCCTCTCAACTCTCAGATGTCACAACGACAAGCTAAAGACGATTTACAGAAGGTCTCCGAGTTGGTTCACGAGATCGAATCTATTGCCCAGCATCCACACTCCTGTAAGAATTCTGAGGATGAAGAAAAGACGGATGAATTCACGATTCATTCCAAGAACGTTCACGCTCAGGACAATGGTAACCATCATCATGCCACTGCCCACGACCATGACCATGTAATTGAAGAAATCAGCCATCATGAACACAAGAATCACCACTCTCATCCCCACGAGCACCACCATCTCAACTCTCAAGAGCCTGAAAAACCTGAGGTTGAAATGGAAAACGTTCATGAAGAAAGCGGAATTGGCATCGAACAAGAATCTCAAGTACCTAGCGCAGCTCCAGCTTCATTAACCCCGGAATATGAAGACTCAGTAAACTTGGGTAACGGTGAATTCGGTCCACCAGCGTCGGACCCGGCAGAGGTTAATTACAATGGTGGAATTCATGAGAGTATTCAAGATTTAAAACATGATGACGCTAATGGATTTTGGCCGGAAGACGACAGCTGGCCCACAGAAGAGAATCTAGCGGTCTCTTCAGCCTCTGTAGACATGGATGTTTCGGAAAACCATTTGAATCCCAGCGAAAATATCAATGACTCTGGTATTTCGATCATACAACAGACTGAAAATGAGCCTTCTCTCCCAGGAGCTCCAGTTGACATTTCTTCTAACGAACTTATCAACGAACCCGAATCTGTCCCCCAGCAAACGGTTGAACGAAATCAAGGTAAAACCAAAAACTAAGGTACTTACTATTTAACTAGAGCATACTTGACGGTTGACGGACTTAATTATAATTACAGATGAACCCTATCAAGTTGAAACTGAACACAGCGAGCATCATCATCATCATGTAGCCGAACACGAGTTGGAAGACAGTCAAGATCAAGAAATCCAACCACAAAAGCGTAGACGTAAGCTCCACCGTAAGAAACTTTACAGTAAGGAAAGAAATCAAATGAACCGAAAGTCATAATATTGTGAATAAATAAATAAATAAAATACTTAAGAGAATAAATAAGATTGACAAAACTTATTGAGCTTTATTTATTGTGTTTTAACAATTTCATAATTTCGGTTTTGAGTGACATAAATCTACTGATTAGCTAAGTATACCTACATTATAACTTCAAAATCACAAAATCACAGAGTAAATCAGTTCGCTTTTGCTTGTTGACTAATACTTTGTCACACCTAATTTTACGGAATAAAATATTATTATTCAGCTCGTTTTTAATAACCGTTATCAGAATCTAAAGCGAATCGGAAGGCCATTAATGGAATACACGGGAGACTTATGTTAAGGCACTTCAAATACTAATCGCATTCTCGTTAAAAAGAACTTTAACTTACCCGAATGCAACTCGGATGTACGCAGTAATTTTAATTTTAATAATTCAGTTATGAACATTTTTCCACATATTGTGGTACTTACTTCGTATTTCTAAATTCATCACTGGTAATCTTGCATGCTTCTGTGCTATTATTATCAAGCAACTCCTCACTCGAGTCTTCCTGATCTTCACTAGATAATCTTGCATATCTTCCCTTATCGTTTCTAAGACTGTTTTCGGGTTTTAAATCATCTAAAGTTTCAGGCAGCGCTCGATTCAAGGTTTCGTCTAACGCTAAATTGAGCAATCCAGAAGAAAGACTTAATACTCCAAAAACCGTAAACTGCAACGAAGGTTTTATGGAATCCTAGGGTAAATTATAAAAATAAATGCAATATTCTAACAACAAAACATAAGGCTAGCAAAGATCAAACAAATTCTTGACAACTCACCACCATACTAATGAACGGAGCTAGAATACCACCAAATCGGGCAAATAAGGAACATAATCCTAGACCACTGTTTCGAATCACAGTTGGAAACAGCTCAGCACTAGAGAAACCATTATAAAGTTCGTTAAATGCATATTATGAAACGGTATTTAAAATGTAATTATTTCAAAATGAAGGTCCGAACTAACCTGTGAATATATATTATGGCAAAACTGGCCGCTATACACAATTTTCCAGTGAGAGCCAAAACAAATACTATTTTGGCGTTGGTCAAGAACTCAATTAGTATGCAAGAAATTCCTCCCATTACCATAAACATACTTAAAGGTAGCCTTCGACCGATACTAAAATAAACCACCTGTATCATCCAAACTGCCGATGATGTTAATGTAAAATTAAAATTTAAGTAAAATAAATTACCAATCGACCAAGACTGCGGTCAACAGATACGCCGGTAATTCGACGATACCAGATAGCATCGTAGACACATATATGCTGCTTCCTAACTTGTTGGACGCCAAAGTTAGTCCATAGTAGACAGCACTGTTGACAAACCATGAATACAACTGAATAGAAGTTGATATTACAGTTTTTCTTCTTCTCAGTAAATCCCGAAGTGTCCCTCGCTGTGCGTTGGGTGCCGGTACGTTAATTTCGAGGACATTTCCAGATGGAAATATTTTACCGTTACGTTCAGCAATCTGCCTTAAGAGGTGCCTTGCCTCTCTTGTCTTATCATGAGTAATAAGCCAACGAGGGGATTCTGGAAGTATTCTGGAACAAATACATTCTATATCAAAATTAAAAGTCTTATATGCGTTGAAGTACTTAAAAAGTGCGTTCCAGCTATTTCTTACATAAATAAAAAATAGTACAGCACTCCCGATGAAGTGGCCAACACGGATAAGAAACGCCAATATGTGAACACATATGCCAATAAGGAGTATATAACAATTCCAAAAGCAAAAAATATTTGAAATAAATTCCCAGCAATCCCACGCTTTGACGGCCCGATAAGCTCACTAGATAGAACAAAACTAGCCAAGATATTTCCTGCAGCGAAGAAACCGACAAGAAACCTGCATAACAAAAATCAATATACCACCGCAGGTCATCTCACTTCGACAGTTTCTTAAACCAAATCCAAACTACCTGAGAATCAGGTACAACTCAAACCACGGAATGATACTTGAAATCAATCCGAAAACTATCATTCCCGTCAAAGTTATCCCTAATGTTTTCCTTCTACCAATATTGTCAGCAACCGCACCAAGAGCCACGGCCCCTACACCCACACCAGCCATGAACGTCGACTGCACTACCTTCGCTTTATAAGCATGGTCACAGATTAGTCCCCACTACAATTAAAATAAAATTACATTTTTAATTTCAGAAAGCATCATAAACTAAACCAACCAAACCACACGCTTGTGAAACAAATACCTCCTTCGCAAACGAGTCTGGCACATCTGAATAAACAATTTTAACACAATCTTCCCTTCGACGCCCAGGGTCCGGGCACGTATTATTCAACACGGTTCCATTGTAATGGCACAAGAACTCTGGTTCCTGACCTGAATAAAAGAGTGAACGAAACACAATAAATTATCAAACATAGCTTCAAATAAAAATAATAAAAAATGGATACATCCACAAACCATTACCTGTAAATACGGTCTGTATTAAATTAAACGGTGCATACAAGTTGAAAAGGCCGAGGGCAAGGAAGTAGATCTTCTGCTGAGTACCAAACTCTCCAATTTGTACGTAAATATCGTCTAAATCCATCCTTCCAAAGGTCAAAAGGTCAAAATGTCACGACCTCTGCTTATCTTCGGAACGCTGCACGGAAGCCCGTATACGCATGCGCAAGCGCATGTAAAATGCAGCGTTGGTGGTCGACGCTGCACGGAAGTCTGCAAAAAATGATACGATTAACTCAGCAGCATCCACGTCAAGTCAGAGTGACCGAGAATTACTCCTCATAACTTTTTGAAACTCGCAGGGCAAAAACAGGTAAACAGCTACAATTTTGGCACTTGGTAAGCTGACCCTGACCTCTGACCTCTGACCTTGGACCTCTGACCTGATCTCGAGGGAAACAAAACAAATGATAACAAAAATAAAAATAAAGATCAACAAATTAAGAAACCCTCGCAATAATACTTGCAATACTCCAAAACTAAAGTAAAAGTAGATTAGGATTCCAAAATACAATCCAATCCACCTCACAAGTCACAACAGCAGGCAGCTGTTGTGTGAGGTGAACATGTGGCAATATTATTGTTCTGATGCCAATGACATTTAACATTAACAGTATCAACAACACGCTGCGTTGCCTTGATATTTTGATCGTTACCTTCACTTCACTTATCCATGGGCTTATCTGAATCTGTGCTCATGGGTAAGGTAGGTTTAAAAGGCAACTGCTAAAACAAACATCAAGGTAACGTGAACGTTTTAAGGTAGAAGAGTGTGCTGTGCTTCTGATGAGATTTCCAATTCCAGTCCAGAATTTTTGTTATTTTTTAGTAAAAACGGGTAATTTCTTGAGAAAGAAAGTAGCAAATATCCAAAAAAAAACCCTTTGTAACTCACTCTTTCTTGCTCTCTATGCGCGTTTTGGTAGGCAAGGTAGGATAGTTAGTTAGTGTGACCTTTAAGGACTTCTTATTTGTACCGTAATTCTTTGACAATTGGCTAAATTGGCTAAAGTAAATTTTGAAGCACGTTTAACATCGAATGGATGCCCGGCTGTTTAACATGTAAAGTATAGCGTGCGGGTTAGTTAACGCGGGCGGCCTATTGTCGAAGAATTGTGGTACCCTGTATTGCTATTTTTGAGAAAGGCTTGGAGAAAAAGTAAGCATTCGTGCAGGTATAGACATAGCTTGTAGAAATAAGAAGTTGGAAGTTTAACTATTGACCCTGGCCACTTTTCTGTAACTTGTTTCGTACCTTTTTATCACGAAGAAGCTCATAATTAGTTTTGACTCAAGTATAACGATAAGATAACCTGTTGTTTAGGCAGTCAATTTTAGTGAAAGTGAAGTAAAGACATTCCAATTATCAAAAGTTAGATATGCATGGACTGTACTATGGACATGAAATGACTGAGTTCATGAGTCATTAATTATTGACCCAAGTACAAAGTACAAACGTTACACAATTTCCTACACGGTGGTGGTAGCTGAAGAGTTTATTTCCAAAATAACTCATCAAAATCTATCAGTCTGGGTTTTTGTATATATTTTTAAACACATTCTTCTTGACTTGACATAAATCTTGACTGCTGGTAGCTAAACTAAGGTCCAGGTATCAAGGTACCAGTCGTTTTGTATACTTTTAAACGTACATTCTTCTTGACTTGACATAAATCTTGACTGCTGGTAGCTAAACTAAGGTCAAAGGTCTAGGTATCAGGCGGTCCAGTCGTACCCTTAGATCAGGAAAAGTAAATCCCGTCGTCTGCTACCTTTTTAAAGGAGTATCAGTTTGAATTCTGATCCCATGCATGCCTTTGATTTCCTTCTGCAAAGCCTGCAACAAATATAATAGATTTATTACATCCCTTCTGCCCTTTCTTCAGCAGGATTTAATGACTTTTTATAAATACACAGACCTTATTAATCATTTGGTGCTGCTTAACAATAGAGAGACCTTGGAAAGCCTCGGTTTCCACATAAACTTGGTACATCGAGCCACACCCCCCTATAAAAACCATTAAGAGAACCCATTCTTCATATACTTTTGGCAATAAATAACATTTAAAAACATGTTGAATAAGCCTAACCAGAAATATCCGTCACGATCACTTGAGAAGCTGATGGGAAAGCGTCGTTAAGAACTTTCTTAATTCTAATTTCCCCTTCCTTCGGACCCGTGTTATCAGAAGCCACCGTTGTGGCACACCGATGCGGGTTATTACCCATTCCAAAGGGTCGCAGCAATGAATTACAAAAAGCATATTTTTCCACTACTAGTCCCCTATTTGTACATTTAAATGGACTCAAATGGACATCAGTTAAGTCCCATTTTGACCTAGAAGAGCTGCCTTCTCCAGGCCCAAAGTACGATCTTGGAAGAACTCGAGGCCCCGATTTAGAAAACTTACACATCGTTCCTCTAATCTGTTGTAATTTATGCAGCGAAGTCATCCTAAATGACCTTATATTTGACCTTCTTCCGTCCTTTTGTCAGACCTAAATTAAATTACAGCATCGTTTAGTAATCCCGTAATCGTTTAGACATTATTTAACGATAAAAAAGCATAATCATGAGAATCAGTAATCAGACAGACCTAGTTTTAGAGGTTTTGATTTTTTTGTCCTGTAATTCGGCTACAATTACAACAATACAAGATCCGACCTACTGCGCTATAAAATCCTTACTTCCCCGGACCGGAGAGTTTTTAACAGATTTTTTCTGAAAAAATTCCATAAACTAACCCGTTTCTCAATAACTGGAAGGATAAAGTTGCCGGCGTTGGATTATTCAACTTTTTGTATGTTCAAAGAGAGGAGTTTTTATTCCAACAAATGTTGTCTTCTAGATTCAAGAATCAAGTTCAATGTCCACAAAGCCTGTGTCTTTAGTCCGTCTGGAAGTTATATTTAGCGAATTTAGCCACTTTCTCTTAAAACTTAGTCACTTTTTGTATAAAAGTTAAAAAATCAGAAAAACTCAGCTCTACTAAAATACCTAATTAAACCGGAGAAAGTTCGGCAAGTTCCTGTTCCTGTCCTAAAAAGAGATTCCAATTTTGAGATCGTTTGCATACGAACGATGCTCATCAGAATTGATAAGCGTTAGAGGGTTTAGAGAGATTAGATAGGAATGACCCTCTGAGTTTAGAGTTTGACTCTAATTCGACGGTGTGTAGGGTTATCGCTGACCCGATAAGCGATAAGCGGAAGTCAGATGTCTTCAGAATTAGAATGCAACGCTGCCACTGCGACTGGGAGTTTGATAAGCGACTCGTGTCCGATGATAATAAACAATGACAATGAAGACGAATCAATCGGTTCTGCAGTTTCGGATGAGGATAATGTCAGTGCCGTGGTGGATGCCCAAGATCAAGATGATGATTTGGACTCTGTTTTTATAAACTCGACTAGTTCTTCAAACAACGAAGGGGTTAATAATGTAAATGTCGGAACGGGATGGTTATCTGGAAGTATGCTTATCATAAACGCTGCGCTGGGGGCTGGACTGCTCAACTTTCCATCAGCGTTCCACCAAGCGGGGGGTGTTCTTACGGCTAGTATTGTCCAACTGGTATTAGATTTTTAGATCTGGAATGTGGAATATGGAATTGTAAATAATTACTGAAGAAATATAACGTATTTTTCTTCATTCACACAGGTTTTACTAGGATTTATTGTCCCAGCGCTTATCATCCTTGCATACTGCTCAGACTGGAATGGGTCCCGAACCCTTCAAGAAGTATTGTCTTTCACGTGGGGTAAAAAATTCGAAAAATTCACGTCCTTTTGTATAGCAGTTTACTGCTTTGGCACTTGTATTACTTTTCTCATCATTATTGGGGACCAATTCGACAGAAGTGAGTTTTTTTGGACTTTTATTTATAATTCAGGAGCTTTTTTGATTGACCCATGATATGATGATGTTAAATAATTAATTTGGGATTTCGTTACAATGTTTCAGTTTTTGCCAGCTTGTACGGGCACTACTTTTGCCATGAGTGGTATATGAATCGCAACTTTAGTGTTGTTGTCACTTCAGTACTGTTCATTTTACCGTTTTGCTATCCCAAGACGATAGACTTTCTCAAGCATATTAGGTAAAAAAGACGATACGATAAGATACACTTAAATTACGTTATAAACTTGATAATTCAAATTCAATTATGTCCTCAATTTCAGCTCTATTGGTGTCATCTCCGTGATTTACGTCACTTTACTTATCATCGTACGGTACTACGACGGTAATTATGTGCCAGGAGAGATCAAAACTCACCCTACCCAATGGACTGACACATTTCTGGTCATTCCGACAATCTGCTTTGGCTATCAGTGCCACGTCAGCGTCATTCCTATTTATTCGTGTTTCAAAAAAAGAACTATTAAGCAGTTCAGTGCTTCAATTTCACTGGCCTTAGTCGTGTGTGTTTTCACGTATACTGTAGCTGCAACTTTTGGGTACTGGACATTCGGGTCTAAAATACATAGCGATATTCTGGAGTCTTACGATGCAAAAGATCCATTTGTTCTTTTAGCTGTTATTGCAATCTCAGTAAAAACTTACACGACCTATCCTATCCTCAGTTTTTGCGGAATCGCAGCAGTTAATGACTTATGGGTAGATCCACGGGATGTGGAAGGTGTTAGTCAGTTGGATCCTGGTATTAAAGAAAAATTCAGAGTATTTAGTATCACGATTTGGTTTATTACGTCTCTGGCCGTTGCGGTTGTAATGCCAAATATTGGATCCGTCATTCAGCTTCTGGGAAGCTTGGCAGCAGTTTTCATTTTTATTTTTCCAGGTAAGGCTCTTAACAAATAGTAATGTATGCATTATGCTGCATATTGTTTTTATTTGTCCCACATCCATGGCTGAATTCCTCCCAACTTTTTCAATTTATGCTATAGGACTTTGCCTGCTGCGAATATCAGAGAAGTCTGCATTACGCCCAGGAGGAAGTCAGCGCCAGGTTTGGCTGACCTTAGCGGCAGCCCTTTTTCTCGCAGTCGGAGCGTTCATCTTTGGATGCGTATTTACACAAGCTATTATAGAAGACTTTATTTATGATAAAAAAGTGGAAGTTCCATTATGCGTGCCTCTTAAATCGTGGTATGTCCATAGCATTTAAAAGTTTTAATCTGATTTTATTACTTACAAAACCAACGTTTAGCGATGTAGAGTCAGTTTTTTGCTATTCTGTGCCATTTTTACCATATTTTTTATAAAAATATACTATTTTACTACGGTTTTATGCTCCATCTTTTATTGATTGATAGCATTGATATCACTGATTGATTGACTTCTATTGATAACATTTATCGACATAACAATCAAGTATTTCACAAGCATCACCACAATGTCTTGGACTGCTACAGGAATTATAATTACTGTCAAATATAATCGTCTCATCTGCAGGGTAGAAATCATCATCATAAAACTGCTCGTCGTCTAAGGTTTGATCTGGCATGTGCCCCTTTGTTGCTCTGCTTGTTTCGTCAGCTAATCCCACAGCTTGATTGGTAAATCGACCCCTAACGAAATCAAATTCTGTACAGGGCAAAACTGGCTGTGTATTAATTGCTTCTGGACCCTTCCTACTAGCACAGGCAACGCTCATCAAATTTACTGATCGACCTGCTCCCAAGTTCAGACGCAAACCTCGCTTATTCCCGTAAAATACTAGGTATATTTTAGTTTGGTCCATGATTTTTAAAGCCATGTATCTATTCAACTTAATGATGAGCCTCTGACCGCCCTGGTTCCATTGCCACCTTTGTGATGGCTTATCCACACCTTCTTGATAGAATCCTCCATGTAAATTGTATTTAGCCCTGTATCCAACATAAACGTTATTGTATTCATTGAGGGCTATTAATTACAAGTAATTTTAGCCTGAAGGGTATTTTAATTTGGTGTATTACTTTACAACCCCACTTTCATCATAGACAGTTCCGGTTCCGTTGCAATTAATATCGGCTAGAATTGCCTTGTCGAAGAAATAAAATTGGTCAAAGGGATCACGTATTACCAAGGCTCGGCTATAATCTGTGAAAGGTTGAAGCGCTTGTAAATAAGTGTACGGATAACTGCATACAAGATAACATTGTATCAGTGGACATTTATGTGGTTTACTTGGTGCTGGAGCAGAAATGACTACTGCTAATCCTCCGTGCGGATAATGTACACGGCCTGATCCGTTTTGGAAAGCAACACAAAACGGTTGACCCGAAGGATAATATCTTACCGCAACTGGAGTTCCCCTTGGCCAATGATATCTGCAATGATAATGTTATAAGTCGTTGAAATCCATTAGTCCGAAGAATTATGACATTTTATTAAGATCGATTACTTTGGGAACATTGTCTCAAAATGAGCAACTAAGTTATCTGGAAGAGGAATGGCTGACACCCTCATCAATGGAGCCTTGAACATCTTGGACATGGCGTGCCAATCACCGACCTGTTGATTAACTTCCTGATCTCCATGCTCATTAAAATCTAGTATAGGAGGCAAGAAACTGGACTCGTTTTTCTCTCCTGAGTAAAGACCCCGCTGACTGTTTAGGGGTTTTCCTCTTGCCGTTGAGTAATGACCTTGTTGACTGCTTCGGGGTTTCGCTCTTGAGTACTGACCCTTTTGACTGCTTCGATTTTTCCTAATGCTTAAGGGTAAATAACTGGGTTTGTGTTTAGATTTCGGCTGACGTATATCTTTTTCACTCGCATAATGAGACGAGCGACTACCATGTACGGACTTATCATTGAATTCATCATCCCCCTATCCAAAAACGTTATACCTTACTATACCCATTCTGAAGTATTGCTAGAACTAAAAATAGTTGAGGTTTAAGACTTAAAAGTGAAATTCATGTACCCTTCCTCGTACCAGTTGTCCAGTACTGGTGTTTATAATCAAGGCATGAGAATACGTATCGCTTGCAGCCGAACTAGGCCGTTTTAAGGGATCAGGACTTTGACCTCTGCGTTTCTTGTCCGTTGTTGTACTTTTAGCTCTGCGTACACGGTCATTTGTATCAGCCTTTTGTCCCTTTTTATTTTTAGAAAATATAGAAAGCAAGAACCCGGACCTGTTTTTTTCCCTTGTAAGATGAGCCTCCGGACGGTTTGTAGGTTTCTTAATACCTAAGGGGGATTTACCGGGTTTCCGTTTAGAATTCTGCTGACGCATATTTTTTTCATTCACAGCGGATGAGTCAAGTACGGGTTCTTTATTCAATTCAACATCATCCTGTCCAAAATCGTTAATTTATTATACCTATTTATTTCGTTCAGAAGTATTCCTGTAACTATTCAAGGTTTAAGACGTGGAAGGGGACGGACTATACCTTAATTTGTTCGAACTCTCCACTGTGGTGTACAATCAATGAATGAGGCCTGTCTTCCCTTGTAGCTGAAGTCGGCCAAATTATAAGAGCATCATCTTCTTGCCCCCCGTCATTTGAGTAACTATGAGCTCTGCGTCTCTTGTTATTTTTTGAACCCTCCTTGACTTTGGGTTCCTGGTCATTTGTGGTATCATTAGCTTTGTTTCGTCTGTCATTTTTGGGACCCTTAGCTTTGTGTTCTTTGTCCTTTGAGTGACCATTAGCTTTGTTTCCCCTGTCATGTTCTGAAAACATAGGAGGCAGGGATCTGGACTTTTTCTCCTTGGAGGAATGACCATTAGGACTGCGTTGGGGTTTCTTATTGCTTATGGGCAAATGACCGGGTTTACGTTTAGAACTCTTCTGACGCTTGTCTTTTTCATTCACATAATCAGATGAGCTACTGTGAAACATGTGCTTATCATTGAATTCATCATCCCCCTATCCAAAAATGTTACAATCTATATCTATTGATTTCGTTCAGAATGATTTCAGAATGAAAGCCTATACCCTAATTCGCCTCCTGCCATTTCCTGAACCACGATCTCTGCGTCCCTTGTCATTTCCTGAACCATGATCTCTGCGTCTCGTGTCATTTTCTGAACCATGACCTCTTCGTCTCTTGTCATTTGCTGAACCATGAGCTTTTCGTTTTTCGTCATTTGCTGAACCATGAGCTCTTCGTTTTTCGTCATTTAGGGCACCATTAGCTCTGTGTCCCCTGTCATTTTTTGACCTATGTCTAGATTCATTTTTAGATCTGTGTCTCCTGTTATTTGCTGAATTTTGAGCTCTTCGTTCCATCTCATTTGTGTAACCGTGAGTTATATGTTTATCGGCCAGCTCATGCGAGTTCCTCAAATCTCGGACCATAGAAAGTTTGCCATCGTGTCCTCGCTGATTTTGATAGTGATGCCTATTACTTATACTTCTTTCATTATGTCCTCTTTCTTTCCAGTCTTTTGGGTCAAGGCAGCCTGGTGACTCTCCTTTCCTAATTTTATCCATGTACGATTTAGTATATATAGGTAGCATACAATGACGATTTGAAATCTCGCTTCCGTATCGCTTTGTATGCGTCAGCGGCTGGCTCACACGCTCGATTCCATCAATACTTTGGGGTTTGGGTTTAGTTACAAGGTTTAGAAATATATCCCTTTTGACATACTTATTTCCGTACTGTTTGCTGAAATAATCCATACATAGTCATATCACTAGTTAATTATTTATTAGAGTTCGTTACGAAAGTGGCCACCATTTGTATGCCAGATCTTACTCAATGTAGGTTTTAAAATGCCTATCATCATGCAAAGTTTTGTCGAAAACGGCTTTGGCAAAGCTGTCCGCGTATATAACCGGAGATGAGACTGGATTTGTGCATGTATGATCGCAAAGTAAATTGGCCACTACCCGGGCATAATGAGCCGCAGGCTTTACCCTGGGGGAAGGGTCTCGCTTTCTCGGTGGCCAAGTTTGTTCATATGGCTGGATCCGATGTGCTAATATATTCTTGGAGTTCTTGGTGAAATTAAGATTTAATCTAAATTTTAGGAATTGTATGCATATGACGGTTGACAGAGAGGGTAAGTAGGCCTTTGCGGTATCTTACGTGGGTTACTCCTGGTTTGTTACTGGCTCTTTTAAGATCAGCCATTTCACCTTCTAAATAATCTACATGCCTTTTAAGCTGCCAGTTTTGGTCTAATACAGACTGAAATAAAACATTACTTCCTTTGTGATTATCTCATGGATGAGAAATTAGGGATTGAACTTTGCAACAGTAAATGTAATTTATCTTACATGGAGCTTTGATTTTAAATGATGATTTAATTCCATGGGAAATTCTACATCGGTCGGGATATCGAAGAGCCGTTTCTCTACCTCTGACCCCATCTTACAGTGCTTTAAATAAAAAAAAATGTTCAGCTTGCTATGTTTTTACTTTAAAATGCTGTAAAATGCTATCTGCCTTTCTGGAAACGGCAAATGTGTGGATTCATGGAAACCCACCATCTTAAGTCGTAAATATATTTTATACTCTAAACCGACTAAGCCCACCATACACAATACCATGATTTATTTATGCAAACTACAGACATAAAGTAAGTTAAACGTATGACTACCACTTATAGAATACTTACTACCATTAGAATAGAGTAGGAATTTTTTGAATGTTCATAGCATCAAAGGTTTGTAAGAATTGAGAAGCTCTAGCTCAGCCAAAATGTGTTCGTTTATTTCATTCACTGAAGCGTCCGTTGGCAAAATGCTTTTGTCGACACTTGTGATAATTCTCATTCCGTGGTCATAACTCATCATGCAGAAGCCGACCCCTGTCATACACATATTTCAAGCTCACTTTACACACTCGATGGCTTATCATTTTTAAGATGTATTTATATGAAACTCACCGACAGTCCCTGTGCCCATGCCTGCCGAGAAGTTCATATCCAAAACCTTGTTCCTTCCCCCACCTGCAATAAAATAAATTGTTTCCGGTGGACCAGGAAAGTTTGAGGTCAGCGCAGTAGAAAAATCATTTCTCGAAAACCAATTAATCATCCAAGTAAACAATCCCCCAAAGACAGGAATAAGTGTAAAGCTTAATAATGTAGCTGGTGAGTTCTTCAATTTTTGAAAGTTAGCTTCGACCTTTGCAAGCCTCTTTAAAGGGTCTGGTATTCCCACAGGTAGCCTCATGAAGGCAAATACACTAGAACGTAAATGTAAAGTAGAAACTTTAGCATACAACAACTTCATTCACTCCATAAATCAGTAAAGCTGCCACCCATGATATTGGTAACTTAACCCTGCTAGGACTGAAGGATCAGTGCTTATACTTACAAGTAATTTTGAAGTTTCTTGGGATGTCCAGGCATTGGAATGGCTACAGCAGTAGTAACATAATCAGGTACTTTAGCACCCCTTTCGATCATCATGCTTCGCAACCCTCCAGTAAGAGATGAATAAATGACGGAAGTAAAGCTCACCCCATGGGCATTTTTTATATCCTTAATATATTTTAATGGTATCCTGTGAGTAAATGCTGTATTGAACGGCCTAGATAACTGCTCCTTTGGCAAATGCCATTCATTCTTATCCATACTTTTGACCACCATCTCCACAAAATCATAAGGAGCTTGGATTCCAAAGAGAAAACAAGTTAAAAGTCTCGAAAAAATATTTTTATTCTGTTTCGCCGGCTTTGCAACTTTATCCATCTCAACCCCGTTAAGCTCTTGCATCAATAACCACAGAATTGTGTAGCCATCACAGAATCCATGATGTACTCGTAAAATTAGTACACATTTGCTCTGGCGAATGTCCCCTTTTTCAAGATAATTAGGAATAAATAAGAATTCCCAAGGACTTTTCTCGCTGCGGAAAGGTACGGTTGTAAGGTCTTTGATTATGTCTTTCAAGTTAGCTTCATTTGTTACTTTCGATTTGGGATCATCGGGACTCGAAAAATAATAGCGTATGTGCTCCGCTATGTCAAAAGTGCGTTCCCACTTCCAAAACAAAAAGCCCAGCCAATCATAATAAAACTGTTGGTACTCTGGACTAACTAGCTGACCATTTTGATTCTTTTTCAATACAACGTTTTTAAGAAAATTCTCCTTGAATTTTTCAAAATCCAAGCTTCCATCAAGAACTAACCAAACGCATAGATTCCAGTTTGGATTATTGCTAGGATCGTCAATTGCTATTACGGCACTTCGGGTGGTGATCAACTCGCCTAAGTCTGGCCTTAAGACTATTTTTGCCATTTTTACCAGAAAACGAAGGGCGTAAATTGGTATGCAGATAGCCAAACATATTGGAGAAAGTAGGAAGAAGGCTATGAAGAATAAAAAAATTATAAATTGTGTTCGAACGCTGGAGAAATCGAAATGTTTTGCCATAATGGAGTAGTTTTGATTTTTAGGGAGTTTGAAAAGGTTCTAATTCTAACAGAACTACTCTGGGGATGAATAGCGTCTAGGCGTCTATAATAGGCCGTATGTATGTTGCAATCGAAACTGTTATGAAATAATTATCTGTAATCTTATTGTTTAGTTTCGTTACGTGTAGTGACGGACACCTTTCAAACCGTCAGTTACGTTCACATCGTCGTCAACTTTTAATTATATTTCCTAGTTTAGAGCTCTACTTTTAACCACAAGTTTAGTTGTAGTAGCGGAAGGTGAATGTTAAGCAGTTTAGAACCTTGGTTGGGTGAGAAAAAACATCCCGTGCTAGTTGTACAGACGGATGGAGCTTAGATTTCTGTCATCATTTCAAAATTTATTAAGGGGATGAATACTATTCACATGGATTGACTTGAGGTAGAGGGATCACTAAATGTAGACTTCGTTGATTTCTTACATTAGTTGCATAAGGTAATATTGCAGGTGTAGGTAGGACATAAAATCAGAGATGCGACGCGATTTCTATTTTGTTTATTCATAAACTTCAGCGTTTCCAGAGATTTTGGTAAACTAAATACAATGTAAAATACACGCATTTATACAACTGTCGAAGCATAAACAAAAGCAAATTCGACGGTCGGATATTAAGATCATATGAAAAGACTCTAAAGATTATAACGGGGCTGCTGGCTGGGGTTATTACGGTTGACGGTTCACATCATCTAATGATTGTTTTCACTAATTACTCACCCGAAAAATTAAATAAATGGCTTCAATAATGCAGTACCAAGATCTTCTTAGCCAAATTAGCAATCATGTAATCATTCTTTCAATCAAATACTATAGTGAATTATAACTTAAGATCATAAAATTAGAATTGTTAGACTATTCTCACAGAGCACTAAATAGAAAAGAGAATTTCAGAATTCTCTACTGAGTTTAACACTAAATTAAACAATTAACTATAAAACTAGCTGAAAACATTTATATCAGTTAGTACAACTGGAACTGGTTCTCAAAACCTTCATACAAATAAATATAGCATACACATCTTCATCATAATCAAATTTACGTTATTAATAATTAAAATGTCCTTGGAAGGGATGGCTTATATCAAGCATATTTACATATTTTTTCCCATTTCATAATTAAGCTACGCTACGCTTACAGTTACACAGCATGCAATTCAATTAAACGCTGCAATCATGCAATGATTCTGCATGGACTGACTTATCTCGCATGAGAGTTCTTGACTTAAACATTTGCTCTCCATTATAATTACTTTCTGACACAACGAAACGAGTCTTTTGCAGTGTTTATTTATGAATCATTATTTGGATGGTAGCATGTAATAAAATGATTCCACCTTCCAGTCAAGTCTCCAGTTCTTGAATAAAAAAAACTTTAATTACTCATCCAAAGACAATCCCTGGACTAGTAAAGCAAGAAGCGTGAGAACAATAGATAAGCAATCGAAAATGCCTGGCAGCCTTCCTTTATCCTTTCATTGCGAGCAAAGAACAGTTTTGGCAGGTTCATGAAACTTTTTCTCCAGTCTTTTTCTTTGCAAGTTTATTACACAACTGTTTAAAACTCCTAACTTCAAAATGTTTCTTATTGTGAACTTATTTATTAATTTATTATGTGCCCGTTTTGACTGCACTTACTATTACCCTCCACCGACAGCATCTCCTGCTTTAATTTTAAAGAGTAATTTATCTTTATTAGCGTCTGTTCGTGCAGAACCGGTTGTTTTTACAAGCAATGGAGCCCTGGAAGGGTATTTCATGGAAATTGTAGATGGAAAGAAAATTTACGCTTTTGAAGGAATTCCTTACGCAGAAAGTCCGACTGAAAATAAACGTTTCAAAGTGAGGTTTATGCATATTCAACTGAACTCAATTTGAGTGCTTACTTAACTAAGACTAAGATACTTTACAATTTAGGATCCATCACCAAAAACTCCGTGGTATTCAATGAGAAAGGCTCAATCTCCAGGGCCAGACTGCTTGCAGTTATCTATACTTCGATATCTGCAAGTGGTTGGTCGCGAGGATTGCTTGTATTTAAATCTGTATAGTCCAGAGGTATGCTACACTTCTAATTCGATACATTTGAGCAAATATTAATGAGTCATATGATAATTAGATTCATAATTTGGAATCACGGAAGAAATTTCCAGTAATCATTTTCATACATGGAGGAGGTTTCAATTGCGGCAAGTACACTTTGGTGGCATAAATGTTTCAGGGCATCGTATTTGTTACTTTCCATATACTCTTTAGTTAAAACAAGCTTTTTCAATATCAAACAAATACAACTAAACTCATAATAAAACAATTAATTAGTTAAGCAATTTAACAGGCTCCGGTCGGGAAACTGGTCCATCCTATCTTCTTCAGGAAGACGTAATATTAGTGACATTCAATTACAGGTAAAGCATTAAAAGTAATCTCCAATGAGTATTATGGCTTCTATTAATTCTTCATACTTGACTTTATGCAGATTGGGAGTTCTTGGTATGATGATTAAACCATAAATATTTTTCAAACGGTTAAAGCTAGTCTTATATATGTAATGAATATGAAAATGTTTAAAGGGTTCATGAGTACTGGAAATGAGGCATCCCTTGGTAGGTTGTTGTCAGAGCTTATCATATTTACAATTGTGCTACTATAGTTGATCATTATTATATAATTTTATAAGGAAACTGGGGTTTAAAGGACCAGAGCATGGCAATTAAATGGGTACATGATAACGTTGAAGCTTTTGGAGGAAACAAGGATAGGATCATGGTCATGGGACAGGTGAGAGTTAAACAATAAGCGTAAACTGCTCAACTATACGCAAACAGGAAATAATTTTGTTTCTCACTTTACGCATAACGACAGTCTGCAGGGGGTAAGCCTACCGTTTAAAAAATGTTTTGCATTGTCCCGTTTCCCATAATAACCCCCTTTTAATCCCAAACGGATTACATATACAGGAGTCGCAGCTCATTTACATATGCTTTCAACAACTAGCATGGCTAGAGGACTGTTTTCAAGGGGAGCAAGCCTAAGTGGCTCAGCCTTCCATCATTGGGGACTTCAAAGTCCGGACTATGCAAAATATTTCACAAATCGCCTCGGTGAGATATTAGGATGTTCTTCAACTACCGAAAGTGATAGTCAAGCTCTAGTGAACTGCTTCCGTAAAGTCAACCCTTATTTTCTCGTGGCAGCTCAAAGAAGCTTATACGTACCAACCATTAAAAATCTTTCTAATCTTAATTGTACAATTTGTATCGTATAAATCCTTTTTTTAAGTTAAGACAATGTTATGATTTTGCAGGTCACTTCCACATTTCCATTCGTGCATTTTGGTACTAATGCAGATATACCTCTTAAATTATTTTGAATCAGTTGAACTAAGTCATTTATTTGATGGTGTCTTGCAAAGTCCTAACTCATGTCCGTGTCATCCTAGGTCCTGTAATTGAGCCCGACGTTCCAGCTGCCTTCATTACAGATAAACCGGAAAACTACTACAAGAAGGGCCTTGTAATGAATGTACCATTTTTATGCACGAACGTTGAGTCTGAATCCGCATTTCTTTACTTGGGTAAAACAACTATTAACTTTAAAAATTAGAGACAATTATATAGCGGTGCGAATTTATCACACAGTGATGCAGCAAACTGGTTTGGTACTTTACTACACCCAGTACTGGAAAGCTCTTATACCCTTCATATTCGATTATGGACGATACGTTGAATCATCCGATAACGTGACGGATGTGATCACAAAATATTATTTTGGAATTGATCGTGTTCCCAAGAATGGATTGCGCTTGGATCCCAATATTGTTATGGAGGTGATTGATCCACTTGGAAAAAGTTGTATTGACCTTTGACCTATGTAGCATTGGTTGAATGCTGAGCGGAACCTATTCCTAACTACCCCTTTTGATTTAGGTGGGTACGGACCGCTATTTCTCCATCGCGAATAAAAAGGCTTTAAGAGCGCATTCGGTGATAGCTCCTACGTATTCCTACTTGTACAAGTTCAGAGGGGAAAGTGGCATGATAAATTATTTTCACGGAGATTACAAGCGATACAGTAAGAAACAATGAATGATAGCGGTTATAACTTCCCTGAACTTGTCAAACGGTTTATTCAGATAAGTAGTATACTTTTCTAGACGCTACACATAGCGATGATATTGCCTCCATCTTCAACAGTACGTTCTTCTTTAAGCCTTTACAAAGAAATTCCCTTCATTTTGAAGTCTCAAAAGTAATGGTCAATTTACTAGTCAACTTTGCAGAGACAGGGTAAACTTCTTTTTGGTAAATTACCAAAAAATATCCTCCGCCAATACTGTGCTAATATTCATTAACATTTTTAGTGAACCCCTTTATACTAATGATGAGAACGGTCAAAGAGTAAAGGTATGGGACCGCATCGTTTCTCCGGAGGAAATCAAATTCCTAGAAATCAGCAAAACAGGAAACTTTCAGATGGTAGACGAATCTTTAGACAGAAGGTTAAAACTTAACCTTTGGGAATCATTCGGTTTATGACAAGCCACTTGAAATTTAAATTCAACTAGCAATACTTATTATAACACATCATTTATGACAGATACGTATGACTAGAAAACGTTTATACTAGTTCACTAATTTACTAATAAAAACTATAATAAATAAATCATAACGATTAAATTCCAAAACTGGTAAAATAGTGCATACGGAAGAAAGCTAGCATAAACGCTAATAACGCACGTTTCTTACTCCTCTAAGTAAAAGAATGTTTGCATCAAAGAAATTATCTGTTGAGCTCAGTCCAGCAGCATTTTTTTTACTTGAAAGCGAAGGAATATAATACCATAATTTTTCCCGGAACTAACCATATAATAACATAATTTTTTACATGTTAGCTGCTAATATGGGGGACGATAAGGTCCCATTTAGTTTGGACTATCTTATCTCATCAAAAATGAAGATGTCCGTGGCATAGAAAAAAGTATCTTGAGTAGCTTTCTATGGTCCGCCCGTAGCGTTCGACGGTAGCGTTATTCTGCACGTTATTTCATCCCGGAAATTGACTAAGTGAATCCCATTCTAAATCAGGACCTTCTTAAGAGGTACAAATTGTAATTAAATTGTAAAAAATGTAATTATCGTCAGCATTTGGTTTTCGAATTTCAGTAAACAAAACACGCCGAAGTGTAGGTCTGACACCGGCAATAGAACAATTATACAATTCAGAGATTGGAGTAAGTTTGGCGTGGAAATCTGGTAATTATTTGGGACATCGTGTTTTCGTGTTCGCATCTTCTGGGTGGAAGACGATAATTTGGTTACCGTATTTACTCGAATAGTGTCCTCTCTCGAATAGTGCACCCCCTTTTATTACTATTAATAACTCAATGAACCCCATTTAATTGCATGTTAAATTTGACCCCAAAAAAGTAATTAGTGTCCCGGGACGCTATTCGAGTATATATTGTATTTATGTTTAAAATCCAGTTAAACTGCTAAAATTATAGGAGCATCTTGATTTCGAGCGGAAAGGCGAATAAACCATGGAGGAACTAGACTTTCTTGACGTTGTTGAGGAGACTGTAGAACTGCCAGGAGATTCTAAACTGGAAACTAAGGAAGAAATACAAGACGGTCTTAGTCGCCGCAGTTTCTCGGGTATTGAGGATGAACACTTGTTGAGCTGGGAGACGTATTTGAATGAAGTAGCTTTCAAAATAATGTCGCAACAATCAGAAGAGTCACCCTTAAAGCTTGGAGACGTTTTAACTGTTGAAAAACTAGTTGGGGGTGGTTTTATGACGCCAGATTGGCCAACGAAGTTAAAGGATGATGTGCAACTGGCGATGGAAGGTGCTGGCTGTCGAGCAGACCAATTAGAGGACGCTACTAAAGAACAACTGACCCTTTTTAAAGGCATTGGAAACAATATTTGCCAGCAGTTAGAAGAGTTTGATGAATTCATGACCGTCAATGATTATTTCTGTAACAAGAAAACGGAGTTCCTTATCTGCCATGCTGACCCTAGTCTTAGCGTTGTTAATAAAATTTTGGAGCTTCATCGACAGTTTATGATCATTCAGGCTTTCCAATTTGATGATCCTAAAGTAGTGGCGGAGCCACCGTCTTTGAAAAAGTTGAATCGGAGCTTCACAAGGAGTCCCACTCCATCTCCAACCAAAGATGATGAAGATTATAACAGTGGGTCCTCTTTCTAGTGTAAGATTCTCACGGCATTATAAGGCATAATTTATATGAATTAGATGGTGAGTACATCAATTTTTAAAGTTCAGAAGCCAATATCTCTATGCCATTTGTCTTTTTCCTTTGCAAATCCTTGCGAAGTAATACTTAGTTTCATTTGCTAGACTAGAGGAACACAGCTTTCGGGGAATGCAAATTAAATGTTTTTACAAGGCTTTATTTGAAAAAAATCCATCAGTTAAGTTAGTATGACAATCTATTGGTCCGGCTTCTAAATCCTTGTCCTAATTCAGGTAGATGAATTGTAAATCCTAGTACAAGTAGCAAAGTCTACAACTCAACTACTACATACACATTTACATTACTTGACTTTTATGCATATGAAAGGTGTAGAATTGATTACTTCATTACATCTTCCTTTTTACTGGCTTGTATTTATGTGTTTTTAGGGTCGCGCAGCAATATTTAACAGTACAATCTTATCAAATATAAATTAAAGTACTTGCTGTTCGGGATGGCATTACAGAATGTAAATGACGCCAGAGCAGAGCCAACTGAGTTAGTACAGCCAGAACAACAGATAGTTTATCAGAATCAGAATTGTTTGTGATGGAAGTACGAGGAAATGGATGCTTTGAATTTGAACTTGTTTACTGCTATATGGTTTTCCTGTTTATAAAATTGCATATTACGTGTTGAATTACTAAAAAGTGGACTGCTTTAAAATAGCGTAAGTCATTCTGTGAAACCTTAACCTTTCTAAACGTAGACAAAAGGGATGCTTTATCTTACTAAACAAATGAATGAGAGAGGAAAGGGGTGGGAGGAAGGGTGGTCAAGTAAATAAATAATTAATCAAATAAACATATTAATTTATTAGGTCGAAATTTATTGGAACCTGAAATTATAGGAGTCGCGTGTAGTTATGTATAGCTTGGATTCACGAAGTCTTCAAAAATGCGTAGAGCATGACATGTATAGAATATATTTATGTGTACCGTTTACTTACGTGAAGCAATCCTTCACTTCATTTAAACGTGAAGGTTTAAAATATCCTCCGTCCGTTTGTTAGATTCATTAAAAACAATTTGTAATCCTTTTTACTCGCATCCGGTTATGGTAGTCCTTTTAGTATTGGGTTTCAAGCTTTAGCTGCAACAAGAGTGAGTATATGCAATACCTTAGTTCATTGCGTTGTTGTTTTTTCATGAGCCCTGTACACCCTAACTTATTTAACCTTAATAACCATATGAGTTAAGCTTAAGATTGAGACATATTTCTAAATCTATTTACTATTTACTCATTCTAAGATAATTAAATCCATTTATGCCTTTGGCCGTTTGCTGTGTATTAACTATATACTATGAGCTGTGTCCATTTTAAATTTTAGCCTCAGTATTTGTTGGACCTTGGCTTACTGAGCATAAAATCAGTCACAGAGCTCTAACTACTACTTTAATTGTAAGTCAAAATTTTGAAAATATTCTTAAAGTCCTGTATAAATTCGCAAGGGCTGAGTAACATGACTTACTTTTGGCATTTGTGAATTTTCAGAGGTCTTCATAATTTGCCTTCTTTTAAGCTTGACACATTACTGCGTATCATAGTTTAACATTTTCTACCCTTTTATTTCTATCTGTGGTAAGTATTTATAGTATTATAAAAATATTAGCAGCGTGTAAAATGCTCGATCCAGGTTGAGCCTTGATGCGTTATATGCAACTTTCAATTAAAATTTGTACTTACAGGTTAAATATGGAGACAGAATATTCTACTGCTGACGGGATAATTGGTATTCTGATACTCATGGCTGGGATTATTGTTGTCTCGCTTGTGATAATGTTTGGGTCAACGGCATTCATAGTCTATTCTTGGATGTCTGGAAAGTCTAAGAACCCGTTAGGTCTTGTATTATCCAACTACTTGTTACCAATATTGTTCGCTCTTAAGAAATGACTGAATTTTAAATTAGTATTTGGTATAGATTGTGAGGTTCCATGAATGTACTGCTGAAAGGGAGATAGCATGTATGGTATACTAAAGGGCTATTTAGTAGAATTAAATATCTTCATACGAATCGAATCTTCTAAGCTGTAAATTGGAAAATTGTGAATAAATTAGTGTTTTTAGTTGATTTTGTTGCATCTCGTAGGGCCAGTGAAGAATTTAAGGTACCAAATTGTTATTATTGATTGAATAGGTTGAAATTGGCGATTTATAGCAACGTTTAGTTTGTAATTTTTCTTTACCTATGGACATTCGGGGTGCATTTTCTAAAGATCAAATGTACGTAACGACCACTTTGTATGCATATTGCTTTATCAGAAATGTATAAAACCGCTCACAAAATAGATAAATGATAAATACGATTTTAGAATTAGAATAGATACTTATAATACGTATAATATGTTCAAGACTTACTTTTTATTTCGGATTGCACACGATGGTCAAAATGATGGAATGCAATGGAACAGCACAACTGCTGCATTCTGGATCCGTTCATTCATGCCGCATGACCATACACTACCTAACCTAACTTAAGGCTATTTTATTTTAAACTCAATCCTCTGCAGTAATTTGCATTATTCATCATTTATCTAGTCTCCTCCAATTAAAATATGCAATTAATGTAGCATGTAACATAAATAAAATTATTACTCTAATTCTTCCTTTATCTTTTAGTATCTGATGAGGCCATATGCATAATGTTTGGTAGATGATTCGATCATTATGCCGAAGTCCAGCTAATTTTCATACATTAAACAAACCGGAATTATCAGATGCAACAACAACAACAACAATAACAACTTAACAGATCATAAGAAGCCGGTTTCGGGTGAGTACACGTTTCAGGCTGAAGATAAATTTAGCAGTGATGACGGTGAAGTGTTGTATTGGGACTGGTCAGTGCAACAGCATCATGCCTTTAACTCAACTTATCCCCTCTTCTTAAGTTTTTAGCAATGTTGTAAGTATAGAGAACCTTATTCTCCAAACGCATCTCTGATTTTAGAAGAATTGCACTTTTTTGCTGTCCATAGCAAGGGATTTAATTTTTTTTAGCAAACGTATGGACATCAACATTATAAGAGTTCTCTCCAAATGTAAGAGCAAAAACAAAAATCAACTTCCTACGTGAATCTTACCCAAAATTACAGGCATTATTTATTAGCATCTAAAGAAAATTCAATCTCAACTGATTTGCCTTGCCTCTTCTTAACCTATACTTCAATTAGAAATAAAACTAGACACGGTATAAAAAAACGTTAAAAGTAATTGCCATCACCATCAGATCAGGTATGAAATGTTCCATAATCTTTTCCATAAAAAGACGAACAACAATTCCGTCTGCATAAAATATAACTTGCATTGCATAAACCCAAACCTAGCAAACAACACTCTCAAGGTCTATGGCCAGTCACTAAAAAGTAAATCCAAAATAAATAGCGAGAAGAACCACAATTTAGGAATTAGCTGTAGGGGTATTTAATAAGGATTGGGTATGTGATTTATCATCATGTTGGCTGTATGTTGTTGTTGTGCTGAAACTGAAGTGGGGGTTTAAGAACTGCGTATTAATGGGAATACAAAATGATTTTGGGAAACATTGATAAGTTTGGTTGAAGCATAATTTAATATCTTACTATAATATCGTAGCCATATCCTTTCATGGCAAGTTTCTAAGAGATAAAGGATGTAAAAGTCATCGGTGACTACCCGTTAGGACTTTTCTGCATAAAAGGAAGCATAATATTCTTTAAAAAACCCTTGATTGATTGCACAGTGACAGTTACAAAAGGGTTTTTAACCTAGGTCCGTTTGGAACTTCGGTTAAGTTAATGCCCATAAAATGAAACACTGATATTTTTTGTTTAGATGTAATGTAATGTAAAATAATAAAAGCACACACTCTAACTGACTAACTTAAGCTCAAATTATTTTCAAAGAAATGCTATCCATAATTGATCAATGATATTTTGAGCATTACGTATTTGTTAAGTTATTATATTACAGATAAGATCGATATTTATTTATTAATTTAGACGTACAATGATATATCCCATAGAAGAATGAGTCATTACATACCAAGGTTTAAAAATCATTAAAGGAGATATTTAAATTGCATTAAATAATTTCTGGGTCATAATAAAAAGAACAAAATGTTTCTATAGGATCATTTGCTTTTAAAAAAATTAAGATTACTTAATCTTTAAAAAAGTTATACACATCAGTCAATCTATATAAATTAGGAGTATAAAGTAAAATTAATTGATTAGTCAGTCATGAAATCTTTCTACTACGTGGTCAATACAGGACAGATTGCATACATCAACATTTTTTGTCAGTACTTCATTTATTTGATCTTTTATTAGACTGTTATGGAGTTTCTTTTTGAATGCACCATAACGTGGGTTCGATTTAACTAAAATTGGTAACTCATTCCAAAGTTTTGAGGCTTCATATTTGAAAGATTATAGACCAAGAATGGTTTTGAAATTTAGGTCCGGTGTTCTATACAAGTTATTCCGAGTGGAGCACTTCATGAAATGACACAATCATAGATCTTCATGAAATGACACAATCACACAATGATAGATCACACTCTAAATCATGTTAGCGTTGTTTTGTTATTCACACCTAAATGTGGATTCACGGTGCTTCGTTAATTGAATTTATGAAGCAGTGAGCGACAACGGATTGGGATTAAACCTATTATTACAATTGAATTAAACTGGCAAGTTGAGATTTTAATAGCGATGAATATCAATATCAGCGTCATGGGTACGATAAACGAAACGTTTAATTATACTACGTTTAATTATACTGTACTGTACTGTACTGTAAAGTTTAATATTTATTTTTAATACTAAACCTTGACCTTCCGTAAAGGAGTAAAACTGTTTTAAGTCACGCTAATATGGTATAAACTACTTCATTCCAGAATTTCAGCGAAACCACTTTTTTTAATCGCGTCTGCTTAACCAAAAGCACTCAAAAAGTAAAGGTAGTATCTCCTAACAGGACCAGTCTACCGGTGAAAACTTGTTTACTTCGGTTAAGGAAAAAATGCATTTTTTTTAACAATCAAAAGTGACGGTGATGCCTGCGGCCGAGCGGAGAATTCATTTTGGGAAAAAGTTCTATAGAACTTATTTCAATTCTCTGCTAGAATAATAAAAAACTGATGTTAACTGAACACGAATGATAAACGGCATGACGCTGAAGCATCAGAGTCTGAATTCGTCTAAAATTAACGTGCGTACTTTTAGAGCTGAATCTTGTATATTTAAAACCGCAATGTACATTCACTCGGTCTGATGACGCCTACCCCTACTCCTAATGCACTGTTTCTAGAATCTCTAGAAGTTTAATTGGCTCTTTTGATTGGGATGAAGTAGAAATAAACCACAAGTTCTAGTTCGTCCCTTTTTCTTTGCATTAATGTTTTTTTAACTCAGATTCTAAAGCACAGGGTTTAGCTTGTTAATGATCTGACCTCTGTGCAGAATGCTTTTTATATCTTAATGCACAAAAACTATATATTATTTGCTATTCATATATAAAAAAACTGCAGCTTGAAAATGATGAGTATCGTATCATGCACATAAAACTTTTTTTGCGTGAAATTGCTTTGATTTCAACAGGTTTAAGAATAAATGCTGGCTCATATCGTATCATTATTTTAGATTATATCTTAATTACACAAAATGGAAATCCTGTTCATCGGCCAAAAATCGATAGTAACTTTTTGAGATCAACCATTACGTTTAAAATCGTTATAAAAAGCAGCATTTAGCATAACCGAGTGAATCAATGGATGAGTTAGTTGGCTGGACGTACGCCTTCACTATTTCAATCTAAAGTTAATAAGCATTAAATAACATCCATTAAACTCGGCCAAGGTACAAGGTGGACTGAAGTGACGCACTACAATGCAGTGCGACCAACCAGGCTTTAAACATATGTAACAACATTTGGAATCAAATTTGCAAGTCAAGATCTAGTTCGAGATTAGTGGTTAAGAAAAATCACAACATCCAATAATAGCAGTTTTATGGTCGCTTGTACATTCTTTCTGTTTAAGTTCTTGTCGCCCTAGACATTTATTTGAAAGTTGCATATTTCCTCACATGGATATTTATGCATATAGTAGTTCAAAACTGCTGGCTATAAATATTCATTTCTTATGGTGTAACGTTGACGTTAACCAAACTGGATTAATAATACTACGAAGGAAGTGTTATTTGCAACTAAAACTATAAATCAAATCATCGCCATCAATGTTTTAATGAAATCAAACAATTATCTACCTAGGCTTGGTACTCGCAGAAGAAATTTGCAATACCTAATTATGTCTACTTATTTGAACTGTTTTGTTGTTAATTTCTTCGAGATACAGTACAATAAATAAATGTAGTTGTAACTGTAGATAACATTCAAATCTTCTTTACTACTCACAAGCAACAAGCAAGCATCAGTTGAAGTAGAAAACAAGCTTGTAAATTTATTTTCCTTGATAGAAATTAGTCATAATATCAATTAATCATTTGATTTGCTCCCTTTTTAGTTAATTATGATTCAAAGGTTGTCCCCCTAAATCAAAGGAAACTGCCAATATATGGTTCATAATATAATTATTTGCATAATTATAACAAAAAGATGAACCTATAAGTACCACCACCAGAATAATTGAAAACCAGAAGTAAAAATTAATGAATAGTTCTCAGTACCGTGCACTATCCAATAAATAATACTATTGAAAGAAATAATCGCATCAATAACCAAAGCTCAGAGAGATGCAATCGCCCCGACCATTAGTCTATTGAATTTAAACTACTTTGAAGAAGTAAACAGTCAGAATTATGATCGTCGTATTGAACTACCTAACCTAAATGACAAACTACATGCATTGTGCGACAGGAACCAAGATATGCATGATCTACGCCAACGGGTATACTAATTATAATTTAATCTATCCTAACTCTTAAATGTAGGAATAAAATAAGGAGTAATAATGCTGAGAGCAATAGTAATAGCACTGGGTAAGCCTTTCAGTTGCTTGAGTGGTGACCTATTTATTTTTGTCGTTTTTTCATCAATCTTATGTCCAATTCCAAGCTCTGCCTTTTCAGGGTCATCTTAGCTTCGTTTTACCATGCAGTGCCTGTATTTAACTATAGTTTTAGCTACCTTTTCCAATTTATATTCTCTACAAACGAGCGCTTGACTTATTCATGATATGACCCTGGTAAGACTATCAATAATGTGGTGCTTATAATCCTTTCTTTTCAAACTCCGTGAATTTGTGTATTGGCTAATTCGACAACTCAGGGGGTTTTACCTCTGTTGGTGAAGAATATGACAGAAAGGACGTTTCTGATTTTCTAAAGCTGCCGGTAAGAAAGAAGTTAGAAATAAAGACTTTAAATACTCAAAATACTTTTACAAATGACACATACGGATAATTCTAAAGAGAGAGAGAGAGAAGCATAATAGAGCTCGGCTTCTGCCCTGTAAAACGGTTTCGTACAGTCTAACCTTATAGATAACATTCAGGTTTTTAGTTTTATGGAACATTCATCAGGTATTGTTGACTATTATTATGCTTTTAAGGCTTTTGATTTTTATGTATACAGGTACGCAGAAACATTGTTTCTTCAGGAGGCATATTTTGTGAACCCTTGTAGAAGTAGCTGAGAGAGTATAGGCTAAGTCTTTACTTAGAATTTTGATATTCATAGAATAAGGAAACCCTATAGGTAGATTAAAGTGCAAGGTCCTTGCTTAAATTATGATGAATTTCTGGTCTTTTCAAAACATAGTTGTAAGAAAACTGAAGTGGGTATTAGTTCTCACTTCTAGAAGTTCTCAAAGCTTTTTTGAGAAACCCTGGGTTTCCAAATAAGTGTAGGCTAATTTTAGGCACTAGGTCAAAATATTATTCGAGAGAGTTTGGTCCGAAAGGTATGTTCTTGCTGCTGAATCGAAGAAGATGAACCTTATATGAGGTAAATGTAACATTTAATGAGTCTTAATGAACATCACTTATAAACTCCTTGTGTGTACAAATGTGATCCAAGATTTTTATTTGTATATAACGTTTGTTATAGATGTAAACGAACAAATTCTAGAAATGAATTAGGTTAAATACATACGCAGAATTCAATTGCATTGTACTTTGTAAACGGCACATGCATTTTTGGTTTGATTGCTAATGCAATTATAGAATTTCCAAATGCTGCAAAATAGATTTTTAGCTTCATTAAAATACTGCAAGAATCCACTATTCTAGGTGGTAGATGCAACTAGCTTCAATTTGTGACTTAGTCAACCAGGAAAGGACGGTGATATGTTACTTAACTTGACACAGTCACGGTATGGGTAATTGCCAAACACTTTTATACACTATTCAATAGCTAATAGTTCTACGGTGTCTGGAAGTATGGCATTCTAGCCTGGTAATTTTTAATGAAAATAAATAAAATAAAAAGGTAGAAAAACAATGATTGATGGATACGGGTAATTGTAAAATTTAATTAAAGTCCTAAAGTATTCGTTTATCTCAGTCTCAGTTGAGTTTGCATTTTAAGCCTTCAATGGTAGCAACTTCAATGGTAACGACGAGTTGCTAGCACGGTTAGTCCAAAAATCCGGTTATTTCACTACATGTATAGTACAAATGCATCATTTACATGATCAATGTCATTATTTCAAAAACGTAACCCAGAAATCTTTTTGTAAGCCTCTTAATGTGGAAAACTTACACGCTTGATAGCCAAATTCTGCGTAAAGCAAAAGTCTGTTTGAAGTTATACAAGATAAAAACGTAAATAAAAGGCTAAGCCATTTTTACTGAAAAATAAGCGGCTTACATGTTCTTCCCCAAAAATTAAGCTTAAAAGTATTTCCTCAAGCGTCACGAAGATCACGTCAACCGCACCATCATAAAGTCAATGTTAACCATTTAGTCCAGAATTTGTCTTGTTTATGCAAACACACTAGGAAGAAACCTACCTAACAAAGCCCCACAAAAACTATGCAACACAAACAAACAATGAGAAAAATTACCTACTAGATTATTCTTCACTTTCAGTCAATGCTATAAGATCAAGGGGACCTTAATTAACGATTGGTGTCATGTAATCTCTACTTCAAACATTATTAAACATGCTAAATGTCCTCTCTTGTTATTGATATTGATATTATGATCTGTTTACCATTTTTATTACTATTATTGTTACATAAACTCATTGTCTCCCATCAAGTAGGTCGGTTAAACCACTAAGCAATTAAATCCTAACCCTTGATTTAGTCTCTGTCGTCTTTCTTAAACTCGTAGGATTATTAGTCAAATTAGAGTATTGCCAAATACATCTTAGTTTTGACCTTAGCTTTATTACTTAAAGTGAGCATGCATGGCTTGGATTTTTTATCTACGTTTCAGTCCCAAAGTCCCTAGCCAGCAAGTTCCCTTTCCCCTGATTTGAGAGAAGAATTTATGAACCACGTCATATGGCTCAAATTTTTTAAACAAGCAATTAATGCATCAACTTAAGTCAAATTGCTTTCGTCTTGACAGTTCTCACTTGACTATACTATGCGTTGTAATACAAGACCATAAAAGTTAAGATGCTTCCATTTATTATTTTACTCTGGCTAGTTGCTGCCTGTGGCCGGTCGTCATTCTCGATAAGTGTCAAGGGTAAATCCCCAACTTACGTGCGGCATATTCTACAATTCATTTTACTTTAATACAATTTAAATGAATTACCTACCGTTTTCCAACGACGTACATTCCTATCCCAATTCTAAGAAATAACACTAAGACTGCTATGGAAGACGAGTGGCTTAGGTAGATTAAAGTGCAAGGTCCTTGCTTAAATTATGATGAATTTCTGGTTAATTAAGGCTTTTAGCATTTCAGTTTACAAGCAGGCATGACTCATTCTAACAATTAGCGTGCAATTAAACCTAAAAACGTTTATCAAAGGTGCCAAACAGCCGTACCCATTCACGGAAGGGAAGCCCTATTAAATCATCGTTTAACAATTAAATAAATAAATCGGACTTTACCCTTCTTTTTCGGCTTTAAATCGGCTTATAAAAGACAATTCAATTATCAAGTTGGATCACGATGTGTCAATATTCACAGGAAATTGGCCATGTACAGCAGCAACCATAACACACGCCGAAGCCATACAGTTGGATGCAGTTAGTCACTGCTGACTGTTATAATTTTGTCATTAATCTTTGACCCAAGGGTCTTCCAATGCCATTCAACAAAGCTTAATCATCTTATTGGATTATTATTATAAACCACTATCACTGCATAACTTGTTCGTAATTAATTCAAGTAAAGTCACCCACAAGGGAAAAGGAACAAACAGAATAAGTCGATCTCCTCGAAAGGAATCTTAAATCGAATCAATTGAAAGCTATATAAAAATATAATGCAACTTGGCGTAAACATATAGGAAAGTTATCCAATAAATTCTTCGCGAAGGGATCCAAAACTCACATTGTAGGTGATTCCATGCTATTGAACTACAGAGTTACTCGTATTCGTTTGCTGGCTGCCGTTACATCAAGTCCTTCAGGTGTACTTTACCATTTGAAAGTATGGTACTCTTATCCCTATTATGTATTTAATGAATAACGCTACCTTATTTTATCAGCATTACTTTACGTACGTACAATATATTTTGACCTGTTGTGGGGGATGGGCTCACTATTCTTTGAAGCTTCTGCATTTGCAAACAGCAGCCGTTCAGAATGCTACGATATGACATAAAAGATTATGCTAAATTTATTTAGAGGGTTATGAGAATGGATTAATGAACAGAGAAGGATTCCCAGAGGTAATAATGAATTATTAACGCTAGTAGTAGCATATAGTAGTAATAAAGCAGTTATAGAGATCTCTCAAAATGAGTACAAAGTGTATGGATTTCTTTAGACTTTAGTTACTGAACTTAGCATCGTCTTTGTTCTCCAGATAAATGCTTAGTTGCTGAAAGTTCTAACTCGCAAGGTATATGAAGCTGACCACAGTTGTTCAAAAGGGATCTTTCCCCAGGTTTCCATTTATATATACGGGATTGTTATCACTTTCCTCTTCATTCGATTGTTAGCATCCTCCAACTCTCAATATTGTTTGGTTAGGTCCGACAACTACCTTACCTACCTGTCTTCCTGTCAGGTTCTTTAAGAAAAAACGGCTTAGAATAGCAAAAAGTTTTCATTTATATTCATTATCACCACCGCTCTAGGAAGGGAAACGTTCTCAAGTTCTTTTTGATTTAAGAATTCCCTGAAAGAACGGATTTGTTTTATTTGAATATAAAATTATTCTATGAAGGTATAAAGGTTAGAAGAATTGAAGGTTTAAGTATAAATAAATCGCAAGTATTATCTTTTATATGCCAGACTCAGCCAGCCGCAGCCTGGCAAAGTTATTAAAAAGTAGGAGCTTTTATTTACGGAGTGTTTAAAGTAAACTTGTAACAACTTAAAGTAATAACAAAAGATTAGATCAGCAGAATTAGCAGTAACCGGTTGGTAATAATAAGCAATACAAACTATTCTTTCGGCGAAAGCGGGGGAGTCATCCTAACAAATCTTGGGATATACCTTACCTTACCTTGCATCCAGTTTGGGTTTTTCCTCAACAAATCCCTTGTTAGGCTGGTAATATCCGCTAGTCTAGGATCGTAAAAGTCAGCAAAGAAGCTTAAACCCATTGCATTGGTGTTTAACGAAGAATCAGCAAACAGTATTTATTTTGCTTATGACTTAACCAAAGTTAGTTACAGTGCCGAGCTCAAAATGAACACAACTTTTGCAAACAGTACGAGTACAGCCAGTAAACTCCTGCTAGGCTTTCCAGTGGGGAATTACGGCCGAAGTTATCTTGAGAATCCAAACGACCCGTTGAGAGGGGAGGAGTACAGCTACAGTGACTTTATCGAAGTCTCCCCCATTAATGACCCTTCCTACCTTACCGTCTACTCTTGGGAACACTTTGAGCTGACACGATGGAGACTTTGGATGGGGAGGCACTGGGATTGGAGCATATATGCATCCCTTATTTACGTCCTTACCATCTTCAGTGTACAAAGACTTATGAAGAATCGTGCTCCTTTCCAACTCAGAGGGGCCCTTACCTGTTGGAACTTCATGTTAGCATCCTTTTCCATTGTTGGATTCCTGCGGACTGCTCCGGAACTTTTTCATGTCCTTAAGGACGAGTCGGGATTTTACAAATCTGTTTGTGTCAGGTATGTTCTTCTTTTGTTGGAGGGTTCTTTTCAGAGATTTCTCACTTATTTTTGATGGTTTAAAAGCGCATTAGGTGTTTTAGTCATAACATTAAGCAAAGTGAATCAATGGCAATGGCATGCAGTTCATGGGCTCTTATGTTGTATTCAATGCCGGTAAATGGTAATTTTTTGTTGAATAGACGAGTAGGAAAGTAGGATCAGATATCAGATCAGAAATGCCTGCCTTGAAAAAAGTGCTAATAGATTTGCGTAATAGTTGTAGTATTTTTAGTGACTGTTGAAAAGTTTTTGCATAAACAAGTCCCATCACATGAGAGCTGATAACATATTATGATGCTGAATGTGACCATGAAGACTTTAAGGTGTTGGCACCCCATATAAAAATACTTACAAGAACTAGATAATTCCTAAAAGTACATGCAATCGCTAAAGCAGAAACAGGGAGTTTATTAAACAAGTGTATTACTTCCTTAAAAAATGCATTAAGATTCAGGCTTTTTTTAAATACATAATTTATCAATTTGTCAGTTATTGCACACTTGGCATATAATTTATTAAAATAACTGATGAAACTATCATACAAGGCACCATTACGTGGTCACAAGATAACTTTTAAACTACAAGTAGCAGTTTCATAATGAACAAAAACGTCTAGCAACAAATTGTATTAAATGAAGGGCTACACTGCTTCTACTGCTAGTTGAATCTCATCCCAATCGAAAATCAACTTTTAAGATCGTTTGCATACCACCTTCATAATAGCTAATTGTTCTAAAAAAAATAATATTTATAGTTAGTCAGCAACCTTCATTGATTCTCGGTTGCAATACGAACGAAGGTAGCCTAGAAGTTGAAGTTAAAATTTTACTTTTCCTCAATGCCCTTTGACACAAAAGCAAGCAAGGATGTTTTATTTGACGCACGTTAGTGTAGTCATTATTCTGGCACTAGAATTTCTAGCACTTTTAAGTGAATTTGCATCATTCACAAAAACATTGCCCCTTTTAATCTGCTGAAATTGCAAACAAACTTAGCCACTTTTTTCCTTAAAATAAATTTATAGAACATCCAGGAAGCAATATAACGAGGTTTTTTAAGGCCCCTTCAAAATTAGCTTTGATCTTGTGTAATGAAATTTTTCTAGGAGCAAAAACTAGTATAATTTTGGGTCAACAACTCATAATCTAATGTAAAAGAGCTGAAGTACTCATGCCGGTCTAGGAGATCGTACTTTGTAGTTACAAATTGTCGATAAGCTGAGGGTGGTCGGCCGGCAAAGGCGTTACGATGCGGCTGCGATTATAATTCCTACCATTTATTTAACCTTATTATGATGCATTTGGGTGCAAAAAGTAAACCGTTTAAATCACCATTGACATTGTGAAATAAAGTTAATCGCCAACTTGCGCCTATAATAACAGGAATTACCGAATGCCAGCCACCTTCTGATATTTTTCATGGTAAAAAAAAGATTTAATTATTGTAGTAAAATAACTACTGTGATATGTTTATGATGATCGACCATCAAAACGCACCAATTCAAAGACATTGTCAAAATGCAATCTTATCATTTTTATCACGTAAAGGATGATAAAGTTGATGATATTGGTTTCTTTCTAAGATGAAGACATATAGTAGTTTTCCTACATAATTGCATAGGAAATGAAATTTTTCAGTGAACGAAATACTGCAGTGAACTTAGTAATAAAATTTGAAGAGATTATCGTCACGAATTACTTATTGAAGTAACATGATTTTTGTAGATGATGTCAAAAAAAATTGAATTCGTTATCTAGTTAGAACAAATGCTTAGCCATGTAATTAATTACTAGTGTAAATTGTACTGTATCGACATCGACTTTCAAGTTCACCTTACATTTTACTAGGAAGGGCAAACAGTATGAAAATAGACGCGTTTTAAACGTTTAATTTAAAGGTAGCCAAAACTTTTATCTCATTATCGAAAGGTTAGCGAGACTGGATGAGGCATAGGAAATTCCTAGGGCTATAAAGGATGCGGCTGAGTAATTAAGAGGTTGCGACTTTTATTAAAAAGTTGATTTGATGATAAGTTTCGAAATTCCAGTGAGCAGTCTATGACTAATCCTATTATTAGCTCGAGTAAAGTGCCTAATTATGACAAGGGAGTTGTTTGAAAATAAAATTAGACATTTTCCTTTACGCCTTAATAAAAATAGCCTAAGTACGTCATTTGCTTGTTTAAACCTGGATTGAAGTTGAGATAACACCATAAATCTTTATAGATACTGTATGATTAAGGATGTGTTTTTATGTTTTTTACAGGGATGAGCACAACACAGCCACAGGTGAGTTGAGCTACCTATGCAATTATAAAGAATATACTAAAATTTGATTAATTTTATCTCCTAACCACCCTGTAGTTATTAACTCTGAGACTTATTTTGAATATTTTCGGCCTTTAATTAATATTCCTGCTTCTCTGTTTGTTTAAAGCTTTCTGGGGATGGGCGATGGCCCTGTCAAAAATGGTTGAACTTGGAGATACTGCATTCATCGTTTTAAGAAAACAACCCCTTATCTTTCTGCATTGGTAAGTTTGAATCATACAAAGCCAAGGATTTAAAATTTGTTTATGTTTTCAAATCTCACAATCAAAAGTGGACGAGTTTATTAAACAATTTCCTCCCTAAAGTATCTACGCTAAGGATGTAGGAACGCGTTGAAGCACCCTTATTTTTTTCATTGTTATTGCTTGAGACTAGTCGGTAGGGTACACAGAATTAATTCTAAACGTCAAACGCTATGACCGCCTTTGTGCTGTGTGAAGATAAAATTGCATTATTGCATAACATGGGGTTACACGGTCAGTAATCCAATTTTTAACGTCCGGACGTATGATCATTTGGCTTTAACCTATAGCATCAGCCTTGGCAGTCAATTTGGTTTCTTTTAACCATAATTGTAAATATAAATGCGATTTTAATAACATTTATCACTCATTCATCATACCACGATTGCGGTTGTATCATGCAACCAGTGACCATACAACTTGTATGGTGACTGGTTTTATGAACTACCTTAATTCTGTGCTCTCAAGCCTTACTAGTACATAGAGTACACACCCATTTCAGACACGGTATTACTGAAGCTGCGTATAACAAGACGTGTATATACATAAATATTTCTAGAGGTATTTTTCTGACTTTTAATTAAATAAACAATTAGTTACTAGCTACCAGAATTGTGACTGTAATGGATAGGCAGATGAGTAGGAATATTGGGAGAGAATGAATTGTTGTCCAGGAAGTTATGCGGAAGGAGATTTGTGATTTTTTATCACGATTGGTACGCGTGGATGTTTTCTAAACATTGATACCACAAGTTTTATGTCCACTCCTTATTTCTACCGTCCAGCTCAGCTCTATTTATGATTAAGGAAATCAACAAGTTTCTTAAATACTGCATTTGTAGAAGATTTTTTATGCTAATTTTATATTTAACCTATCAGCATTAAAGGTCATTCTTAACATCTTACTCGAAGGAACAATCTATCTAAATCTGTTGCAAAAATAAATACTTGTTTTATTTCAGTTATTTCACAAGTGAGATTGGGCGATGTACTTAGGTAGGTTGGCTGAGACAGACACGCCATTTATGTGACTTTTACTTATCAGACGCTTTAGTAGTGTCCCTAGCGCTTATAGAACTTACAATTACTGCCTAACTAACTGCTGCCAACAGCTCGTAGGCTCGTCAACTCTTCTACATTTTTGAAGGTCGGTCATAATTTAGGCCAACTGCAAGGAAGGGACCGTTTGTCTTCTTACTACCGTTCATTTAATTGTGCTTTAGTTAATAGTGGCTTACTGTCACTACTGTAGAGTATTTTCTTAGTTTAGCAGATAGCTAATCAGCAAGTGACCCTTATACGGCATTGAAATTCCCTAATCCGATCAGTCAAAATTCATGTAAAATTAATTCACTTGAATTATAACGTTCATCAATACCAGAAACAGGTTGGATTTTTCTCACTTCTGTTTTCTGTCGACATTTGAATTCGACTTGTACTTACTTATGGATAGTAATATCATCCTCCTTATTAGATCTTAAGCATACGCAAAACTTGCTCCTTTCAATTTCAATGCAATCTATTCCACAATTAGGCCAATGCTAGGAATTTTATGAGTGTGCAATTTTCAAATTGCAATTCACCCTTACAAAAATCTTTTCTAGGCCTATTAAGTTAATTGTTGTCAATTTCTTTCCGCTTCAGCATGTGTTTTTCTTACTTTTCCGATTTATTCCGGTAAGATTAGCAAACTGTAACCCTACTGAGCAGGGAAATGTACAATTTATGACCTCGAAGTAACCTTTTTAAGCTTATTTAAGAGTAATTAAACGATTATGTTTAGAAGAATTTAATTAACACGGTGCATGTGCAGGTATGAAATATGTATGTGTACTAGGGTTTGAGGTAGAAATAGCTTCGTTATTTAACGGCTTAATTAAAAGAAATCAAGGTTATTTTAATTTCAAGTTCTAGCGAACTACCTTTATAAACGTTTCGGGCTTCCTTCATAATAAGAATGAAGACTTATAGAAGATTGCAGTTGTTTAATGTAACAAAGAGATGAGATTGAAGTATAGATTGTCATCTTATCCATGCCACTTCTCCTTTTTTGTAAATCCTTTGGCGTTTTCCTGAATTGTTACTATTCTATTGGTTTTCTTAATTATTATGATAACATGGTTTTCTACTCTCAGGTATCATCACGTTACCGTCCTCATCTACGTATGGTTTACATACTCATCCTACGAGCCACCTCTGCGGTACTTCATGACTATGAATATGTTTGTCCATGCTGTAAGTCAATTATTGTGATGATTTTAATTGGTTTGAAAGAAACACGCTACTCTTTCGGGAAATTGATAACTGTGATTCCTTATTTTTACAGTTGATGTACTCGTACTACGCACTAAAGGTAAGGAAGGGCGGGGATGGGCTAGTTATCTTGTTAATAATTTAATGTGATAATTACTATTCAGTTGTTGGATTTATTTCTGCATACCACTTTAGTAATTTCTGGAACACGAGTCTTTATTTTTAGCATTAATTCCCTTTACTGCCATTGCGTGGGCTTTTACTACCTGAAAAGCTTCTTGACTCGTAACATATAGTTTCCAGAATATGTCGAAACTAGTACCGTATTTCCCGATTTAATTCCCCTGGGGAATTATTTTTTCAAACTCCGATTTGCCGTGGGGAATTAAACTGGGGGGGGGGGAATTATTATTTCAATCGAATTTTTTGTTTAAAACCCAGACTTTTTGATAATTTTAGTAGTCATTTTAATTACAAGTTCCACCAAAAAATAGACTTTTTGAACTTTCTTTGCTCAATTTGTCTTTCAAAATGAAAAAATGGACCAGCCGTTCCCAGTAATTCATAGTAATCCTTCAAACTGAAGAAAATGAATCGTTTAAATAATAAAATTTCAGTTTAATTTTTTTAATGGCAATTTTAAAATGCTAGTAATTTTTTGTTTCAACTATGTTCATTCTCTGAAGTAGTTCCTTAATTGAATTACAAAAAACATTTTCAAGTTTAGTAAAAAAAACGCATTCTCTGCTTTGGCTAATTATAAATTAATTCGAAATTTTTATGGTAAAAAACACTTCTCAAAATTATTTTAGGTATTGCTCTTTTAAAACAGTTAAACATCCTTTGAGAAAGTTAACTTTCAATATCTCATTTAAAAAGCTTCAATTTCAAAGATGGGAATTTTTTTCCCATGGGGAATTATTTCGGGGTGGGGAATTAAATCGGGAAATACGGTAAAACTAGAAAGTCTAGACTGTGATGTCGTTATTGTTGTAGATTGTTGAGTTAGTTGCATAAGTAGTTAAAAGTCCTATCCTAGCGTTTTCCATGTTCGTTGGAAGTGAATCTTAAGCGAAAAAACTGTACACCAATTCATAACGACTTTCCAACTCGGTCCATGCAACTCCAAACATCGACCTATGGTACAGGACGTTTAGAGAATTATTTCCACGAAAGGGATTAATATTGATGTTAACAATTTCAATTCTTAAAATTTTTCGCTAATAAAATTTACCCATGCATGCAATTCAGTATGCATTGAAATAAGGAGCTCTGACAGGAAATGATACTCAAAGTTTTAGCCCAGTCAATTGGGCTTATGTAGCCACGTAATCCATCTGTCCGTCTGTCTGTCCGCACGAGATCTCAGAACCTACCCGACCGATCTGTCTGAAATTTGGCACAGTGGTGGCAAGTATGCTAACTAAGAGCTGGCCGAAAGTTTTAGTCGTTTGATCAGCCAAGTGACCAGTAGGGATCAGAAAACCCCCTAGGGTCTTTAATTAAGAAAAAAAATTCTCTACTTTTGATCGAAAATCGCAAAAAGACAATATTTTTTACGAATTTGACCATTTGAAGACCCGTGGGGGGTAAAAAATACCCGATAGGGTCCTTAAAATGCAAAAAATGGTTGTCTACTTTTGATTGAAAATAACGAAAAAGACAATATGTTTCGACCACTTAGACACCTGTGGGGGTCAAACATACCCGATCGGGTCTTAAAATGCAAAAAATGGTTTGTCTACTTTTGAAAAAATAAAAAACAGTGTTCATTTAATTTTTGTAAAAGGGGGAAAGTGGGGCTTAGCCCCCGCATAAAAAATCCTTTCTTTCGCTCTTATCAGATTATTAATGCACAGAAACAGTAATTGACTGGGCTAGCGTAGCTGCTTGGAGGAGGTTTTTATGTTTACGGTCCGTTGGCGTTAGCCGTATAAACCCTCATCTTCACCTTATCTTTATATGAATTTATTTATAGTCTTTGAAAGTGCGGATTCCAAGGAACTGGGCGATGATGATAACATTCCTCCAACTAAGCCAGATGATTGTGGGGGTCACCATCAATCTCTACTCCATCTACATCAAAGGTCAGTTCAATTAGCGGAGCGGTAATAATAGATAGCCACGCTTAACGATAGAGGAGTTCCCCATTGTGATAATTGATTTGAAACCCAAAAAATATATAACGATCCATTTTGCGCATTTGAATATACTACCTCTGGTTCATTATGTCTACAGCTTTTATCAACCTTTCCTTGCTAATCGTCGCAGTATCATGCATACCATGCCATATCATGTTACAGCAAATAAACAGATTTCTCAATAAAGTCCGTGAATAGGCTAGACAGAGGTATAGATGAACTTCAAAATTGTTTACCCAGCCAGTTATCTCACTTAATTTTGTTGCATAAGAGGAGCAATCCTATTATTTTCACGGTTCTAAACTCATCCGCCAGCTTAAAAGATAAGATTTATAATGGATAAGTAAACTAGTTTTTGTAGCTAGAATAAAAGATTCTAAGAACTATATATTCCTACTTTTGGTTTATGCCCAAGCATAGACCAATTTAGTCTTAAATCTAAAGCATGCAATTTAATTGGTTACCGAGAACATGCAGGTGTGGAATAAAAACACGATTCTACTTTAAATGTCAACCTCTTCAACTATTTTTTAACAGACTTAACGCTTAATGTTCACTTTTTGCATTATTAATTTATCAATCGATCCATCTACTGATAGAAAAATAGTCATAGTTGTCGTACATATAATTATGATGACTTATCTTATTACGATTCTAACAATGAGTTAAATGGATTTCGTAATTTGGCCATGCATTTTACAAAAACAGTAGTATGGAAAAACAGGGGACATTTTTTTTCTGTTCTAATTTCAGCCTTGACACGACTGGCATAAGTAATGTTCATTAAGCTACGCATTATCATAAGTAATCGCAAGCTTTCCCTGCATGATTCTTGGCACTTGGCAATGAGAGAATATAGGTAATGGTAACGGTGTAAAAAATTAGTTAGCCGTCGTCCACTAGTCGAGCAAGCGGTCTAAGGTGGACAGACATTTTAGTCCCATTTAGCATTACTAGCACAAGGGAGGAGGGAATAAGGCTAATGAAATCGAAAGTCAACTATCCTTGTCAAATTATCTTTTAGTGTGGAAGTGTGAAATGCTTCAAGATTATAGTAGAATGTCTCCTGCTTGTAAACCTAGTTTTTCAAATTAATTCTTAATGAGTATGAAAAAGCCTGATTGAAATGGGTCTTTAGTGTAAATCTCTACATCATAAAAAGAATCTGTCAGAGGATAGGAAATAGTGACACGCGTATTTTTATTTTACATTAGAAAAATCTACTTAATGCACATTTTTAACTATTGTTTTTTGGAATTGCAGCAACGGGAACCTCTTGTTTATGTGGATGGGAGAATATAAACTTGGCCTTGACGATGTACGCCTCATATTTCATCCTATTTGCAAACTTCTTTCACAAAGCTTATGTTAAGAAGTCCAAAATAGCTTAAAGTATACTAATAATTTTACTTTTCAACGATTAAAATAGCATTGTCACATTATCAGCCATTACGTTGTACTATCTGCAATAATTACAAATAGACTTTATTACTATAAGAATAAGAATAGTTGTAATTGATGGCAACCGTATTATATTAGGACGATAGTACAATATCCTCTTGAGATTTGGAATCCGAGTGTAATATTTTGTATTCATTAATAATTTACCTGTTTTAGCAGATTTTGCTTGGTTTAAAAACTTTGCATCGTGTATTTTGAATGTGATGATCATAATATTTTTAACGTGGAAGTTTGAACGAAGTAATATCAATGCGGTATTTTTCATTCTAAGATAATTTCATTTGTTGTTGTTTGTTAGCTGTTCAGACTACACCGAATTGGCAGATTCGATGGAAAAAGTTAGCGTGATTAAGTTTGTAAATAGTATTACCCATATACTCGTCTTCGAGAATAAATGGTGTGTACTAATACAAAAAGTGAGCGAATGAAATGAATCCCTGGAATAATTGTAAACTGAGAAAATGTGAGCGTATAAGCCATTGTGTGTGAATATCTAGTTTATAGTTGATATGATAATGATGTTACGCATCTTGCAACAATATTGTAAACGAATAAAATTATATTAAACTATAAGATGCCTATACTATTATGTAGTTTAATCAGTTTCGCTTTCAACCTAGGTTCATACCGTTAATAAAAATGTAAAACATCCGTAGTTTCCTGAAAACGATTTTGATTAGTGCTTTTATTTTGTTATTGCGATCTTAAAAATTGACGTATTCGGTAACTTTTACTCTTTTTACTCAATTTCAAGAAAGCATTGTTCGTTGTCACTACTACAGTAAAAAATAGCTGGTGCGTGAGACCAGCTCAAACTTTACGCTATCCTGCAGATGCGGGTTTGATTATCAAAAATGAGTCTGCGTCACGGGCTCCAGCGACAGAAGATCCAGCGACAGGGGGTCCGGAGCGACAGGAGGTCCAGCGACAGGAGGTCCAATTGAATGAACTTGGAGAAAAGTGTACGATACTTTGAATATGATATTTCATAAAGTGACCTCCTGTCGTTGGACCCGGTGTCGCTGGATCTCCTGTTGCTCCGGATACCGTGTCGCCGGACCTCCGGTTGCTGGATCCTGTGACGCGCCGCTCCCATCAAAAACTCTCAGAGCACAGGGTATGATCCCATCAACTACAGTAAAAACAGTGCCGTCTATTTGACCGGCAGTCAGCGTTTCTCCACTGGACAGAGATTGCAGCATTTTATTCAAGCACCGATTTTTGCCCAGTACTGTTTTATTTTAATCCTTCAGCTTAACCCAATACTTCATTAAGCTAGTCTCTATCCAAGCTAAAATGAGATTGCAGTTTATTCCTCTAGCACATTAAGTGGATGTAATTCATTTACAGGAGCTTTTCAAAGCTTGGATAATTTTATAGTAATATCTGTAACCGGTATTAAAATATTTCCCATTCTCTTTGAAATTTCCAAAATATCAGACTTACAGTTTCAGCTATTACTACATTTTAGCATATGCCTGTAAATCGATGGTCATGTAGAATCATATAATAACATTGATTTAGAATAGACAGAGAATGCCGATCAACCTTTAAGATGAAGATATATTACAGTGAATCCCGATGAGATTGGTATGGTATTTATTTTTTGGCCGGAGGTTTAGTCTGTAATATGCTTTTATTTAATCATCAAGCATCCTGCAGACACACTATCAATAAAGTTTTTAGTTTTGCTATAACTTGAGCTGCCTCCTGGTAACTTCCTTGCTCTTCATCCTATTTGAAGCGGTGCTGAAAGTTTTTGCTGGAATGTGGATAGTGGATGAACGATGGATTAAGCTAAGCTAACTTTTATTAGAGCTATATATCCCCCTACAATAAAACGTCATATTGGGTTTTTGGGATCGACTTTATGCTTAGTAGCTAGAGTTGAATGGGCGATACTTAATCTTTTCTTTGATATCGGTTTCTGAGTGGATTAAAAGGCTACTCCTCGTCAGTGAAATTATCAGTTCTTTGACTGAGCACGAGTAAAAGGAGAAAGGATATCGATCCATTATTTTTAAGTACTTTCCAAAGGTATATCTGTAAAAGTTAAGGTTAAAGGTATTATAGAACAAAATAAGCGTATGTTGGAAACATCAACATCCCTGTTGTGTAGCTCGTTGTAATAGTTCGTAGTTCATTCCCGTATATTATGTTATGACTGATCGGCTACAAAAGTAGATAAGCCCAGCTACTCTCTTACTTCAACAATCAATGACCTTCTAAAGCTAATACATTTTAAGGGAGAGGGAGAGGGAGAGTAATACTTTCATTCGCATCCTCTTGTTCATGTACTTATAAGTTATAACCAATGCAATGAGGATTAAGGACAATCACAAAGACAGCAAATACCGTATTTCCAAAATAATCCTCGATTTTTCAGGATTTTTTTTTAAAGATAGCTATTTTTTGCTAATAATAACTTCATGGGTTTATTGCGAAAGCTCATTTTAAAATGAAATTTGGAATAAAACTCAAATTTATATGCATAAATTGATCATTTTTATACTTGAACTCGATGAATTAGAATTATAAATGTTTGGTATTAAATTTGATATATATTATACACAGGTTTTTTATATGTTCTAGCCGGATTTTTAAACTATGAAGACCAAATAAACTGATTGCACAATTTCAAACAAGTTAATCGTAATTCGTAGAATAACCAAAAACTTTCTTTCAATTAGAAAAAGTTAATTATCCTGGTGGCGTCTGTCTTAAAATTTTACTTAATTTTATTTCTCTACTTTAAAAAAAATTTATATTGCCAAGAAAAGGTGAAATTGATTGACCTATAGGATAGCCTGGATAGCTCATAAATTTAAGAATGATCGGTGTAGAAAAATTAAGGAAAATGTTAGGAGATAAAATCGTCTACAAATTGTGATTTAATTTGTTTGAAATTGTGCAATCAGTTATCGGATATTCTTAAATTTAAATCCGCCCAGAAAATCATAATTAATCTAAAAGGAATAAAAATAAATAAATTTGATACAAAACATTAATAATTCATCCTTTATCCAGTTTAAGTAAAGAATGCTTCAGCCTCAGCCGATGTAAAACTGAGCATCCTTTTAATTTTCATTAACTTTAAAATTTAATATTGATACTGCCTGAACTGAAAATATAGAATTTTATTAATCTAAAAAACAGAAAAAAATTCAACGCATAAAAACACTGCAGTGACAGTTTCAATTACTTTATCCAGGTTTCAGAGATAAGTATTTAATTTCTGAGCTTAATTATAAGGTATGGAGAAAAAATGGTGGGAGGAGTAATTTAGGGGAGGGGAGTTATTTTTCGATAGGGTAATTTGCATGGGGGAGTTATTTAGAGGGGGGAGTAATTTCCGTAAATACGGTGACGGTAGTAAGCTATAGATCCATGATAGTAGACAAAAGTAGTACAAGGTGAAATATTCTGAGATTTTAAATGCCTTAATGATAATTCAATCTTTATTTTCCTTAAATAAATTTCTATCAATACTCCTACAAGCTGAAATCAATAAAGAATAGAGAAAGCAGCAAAAAACTAAAATATAAGCCATTATGTAACTAGATATTGTAATTACACCCTCCAGTGTCTCCAGCATAAAATATGAAGTAATCAAATATCATAGAAATTAAGGATCAGCACTAGCAAGCTTTTATGGAATCCAAACCAATTAATAATGTTATGGATCAGCATATGGATTCTTCTTGTCACGCAACAACACCATCAGCGCAATAAAGTAAACAATAAAACCAGTTTACTTAGGGACAACTACAACTGCAACTAAAAGTGTAGCTAAGGATATCTTCAACGCGTTTATAAGAGGTAGAATTGAATAGGACAGAGGTACAAGTGTCCAGAAGAGTGAAACTCTTCACACGCTATTTTCGTACATTTAACATTTCATTTGAATAATTTAGCTTCCATTTAGCACATATTTCTCTCCAGAAAACATAGACAACAACCAGCGGATGCCAGCAGAACAGACGAATAATTAATATAAGTATATCCCCCAAGTAGCGTGAAGGAAGTAGGTACTACTTCAAATCACTCCAAGCGTCATTCCGCTTCCATCCATTCCACGTACAATGTAAACGAGCGTATTATTTTATTACTACTAATCAGATCATGCATGGGGGGGAAGGGGTATATTCTCCCATGTGCGTCCTCAAGATTGATGTAGCGATAAACTTCCAAGTTCCAACCGGGTGCTATTGCTATCTTTTAGGGTAGGATTATGCTTTTTTCCTTCGTCTCATGTTTTCTGCTGTATATTCTTGGGCTTGCAAAGGTTTATGCAAGAAACTTAGTGGACCTTACCTCTGAAGGTTCTTAAATTTGACAGTAAATACGGCTTTTAAAGATTGCTATTATTTCCTTGTAAATAACGAATGAAAGAGTATTTAAATTAAATTTGTACCATATAGTATTAATCTTTAAGAACCGCGAGAGGTATAGACCAAAAGCCAGGATTAAAAATACAGTATTTCTATCGCTAATAGACAAAATAACATCCCAAAGTAGCAGTGCAGTAGAGTTACTTTTATTAACATTTAAAAAAATAAGTGTCCTAAAAAAAATCAACCCCACAATGATACCAATCTTTTGAATGATTGTTTAATTTCGTTTCAGTCACGCCGTTTAGTCGGCGCTTTTTATTTCGTCTCGTGAAATGCAGTTGCCATTTCTGCTAGAAAAATAGTAGTTAAAAAATGTAGAAGCTGCAAACAGGAAAATGGATGTACCTATTTTATCTATACATTATTTTACATCACACAAACGCACACGTCTAGCATATCTCACTTCAAATATTAATATGAAAGTACATCTACCATCAAAAACTCATCTTCAGCCTGAAAAAACGGAAAGCCGACAGTTTGGTTTACTTCAGGTTGAAATAATACCCGGCTTAGGTTTTCTAGCTAGCAAAAACTCCTAATAGCGCTCACCACCCAGCAACGTGTAGACAAAAGCCCATACTTTCTTCTGAAAGAAAGGTTAATTTCATAATTCCAAGCAAAATCCCGGACTATACTTATTTTATACGAGCATAAAACTTTACTTTTACCCGTCTATGTACATACTCTTCTTTCAATGCTACCTGCTACCAATATTCTTATGCTGCGCTCCGCCACGACGTGAAACGTGAATGATAGGGACTCATCCCGGTAAGGGTTAACTTAACATTATGCCAGCAAAATACCATCCGCCGAAACTAAAACGTTGCTAGAAACAGCATAAAACATGCCGACGGAAAGATTCTGTCATTGTATGGATTAAAGGTAGAAGGCTAGGATGAGGAATACCCGGATTCGGATTTAGAATCCAACCCTCTCTTTGCATGTTTCTCTAGCTTCCAGCTGGCTTTTGGGTGTAGAGGATAACAACCACTACTATTGGTTAATTTCTAAGATTTGTCCTTTTAGAAAGAGCAGTGCAGCCCATTCTGCCCGTAGTAGTCCTTTTTTTGGACCGAAACGGAGAGTAGTAGAAGCTCTCGGTTTTATCTTTTTTGTCTCTGCTTTGCCCAACTAGCAAAACCATCCATCCACTTCATATTAGTACGCTGAAGTTACTCCGTACAACAGCCCAGAGAAAGAGAACATGGTACGGAGTCCTGTAAGATAAATTTAATCTGACGTAGAAGAAAAATACTTAACTCAAATATCAAAGACCAGCCAGGGAGAGGGAACGCTAAGTTACGAAGCTATTTCCTGGAAACTTTCTGCAAGTATTCTCAAAATTGAGTCACTCGGGGGAGTGAGTATTTTACAATTTTCCAAGACTTTTCTGATCCATTTGTTAAAGTTAATAGGAAAGAGAGAGACAAGCGGGGAGAAACATTATCTAACCAACGCGAAGTGGGTGTCCAAACTCGCAATTCCGTTATAAAAACTAGTTCGTGACCACGTAAGAGTCTAATTATACTGGCAGACAGTAAGGGGAACGGGAAGCTAAAATAATTTATGTGGTTATATAGTATATAATCTGAATATTTCATGCATCACCGTCCTATCAACCAAGTTCAGGAAAACGTACTAATGTATATACAAGTGGGAATGGCGACATTTTTTTGTGATTTAAATTATTAATGAGTTTCAATATTAATGAAGAACTGAAAAAAGAGAGCCAGCCATGCCATAATAATGAGCTAAAAATTACTAAATTTTATTGATTAAACGTATGTCTGTGCGTGTAGCGTAGCTAAAACTAGGATCCTACGTAGCAAACGTATGATACCTAGTGCTTTTTGTTTATTGCAAGGAATAGACTATAGTTTAAAATGCCAATAAGATTAACTCTTTACTTTATAACATTTCAACAGCCGCATTTTACTTCATTCTTAATCTATTGAAAAGCAAAAGACTGTAAGAAGGATCTCTAATTATTTTACAAACATTGTAAAGGTTTTATAAGAGACTCAACGAAATAAATATATTGTTCCTTAAAATATCACAGGCAACGGCACCGCTCCAGATACTGTTTTGCCGTTCATACATCCCAGTGTTCTATCTGATATCGTATCGATATTAGCAAAGTATCCATATCAAACTGGGAGGAACGACACCTCGGCTTTAGCAAATTGTACGCGGCGGACTGCATTTTTAATCCAAAATTATACAATTCATTTATGACTTTCATTATATGTAGCCGCACGGTAACCCTAGCCCTGATCAAACATAGAAAACCAACCCTATTAATCTTTAGTATCACCCCAATCAAATTAGCATTATATAAAACTAAAACAACAGGCTTGAAAAGAGCATAGATACAAATAGAGAGCATAGATACAAATAGAAAATCGAGATATACGACAAATTAGCGATGCGATGCGAATGTTCAACATGAAAGCTCCACTTGGATGAATATTATGCTAATGAAACAGCGTGCAGAGCACGGGAGATGATGGTTGCATTTCCAAGTTAAGGACAATTTACTCTCTACTCTAGGATGAAACGCTGAATATTAGTTTTATTATTAATGTGTCAAGTTCCCACCTAAACTCACACTTGCAGCATAATAATGTCTCATTGTCCGTTTCCCTTAAAGTTCTTGTGAAGCATACCTAATTTTCGCTACAGTAAACTACCAACGGTGTTCTTTTTTCCAATTATTAGGAAAGTAGGGAGCTAATTTTTCTTCGCAAATTTAAAGAAAGTGACTTAGAAAGATTAAGTCTTCAAACTAAGGTGCTGTTGTTGTAAGGAAAACTTATCCGAAAGTTTCATAAAGAAATGAGGAAACAGCAGAGTATCAGACCTAAGGCGTACTGCGGTACGAAAACAGAGTCAACGTGCAAGCCTTTATAATTGAGTCATATAAGTCTGTGAGGATTTTTAAATTTGAAAACGGGTTTAAAACTAACTTAGAACTAGAATGAGAACTTGTGCTTTAGTAAGAGTTAGTACTACGGAAATAATAAAAAATAAGAAATAACATTCAGCAGAAGCATTCTGCAATATTTTTTACAAAATGTCCTTCAACGGGTCAGTTGATGGAAGTGACGCATTTGTGGAAGTATTTCCAATAAATGAGCCTGGGTACTTGACCGTATATGAATGGGAAATAGTTGAATTAACAAGCCTTCGCCGATGGGTGGGACAACACTGGAAAGTCAGTATTTACGCCTCTGTGATTTATGTGATTCTGATATACTTGGGCCAAAACTGGATGAAAAATCGACCAGCCTATAACCTCAGAGCGACGCTCATGTCCTGGAATGTCATTCTTGCCCTCTTCTCTCTCGTCGGGTTTTTAAGGACAGCTCCTGAACTTTGGCACGTTCTCAAGGAGCCTTCAGGATTCTACACATCCGTTTGTACGAGGCAAGTCTCTCTCTCTGTGAATTTTGCTCAAGTACATATATAGTGAGCTGAGCGAAATGTTTCTACTTAATTTGTATTTCCACTACATTGTATCATAAAGCCGTTATTTAAATTACCTTGTTCGATGGCCTTCGTTTTTTTTCATGAACTCTAATCTTCTTCAGGAGAGAGCACAATGCTGCGACTGGTGAGCTTATTAATTAATCTACAAGTTTACTTCTGGAATGCATTGGGAATCAAAAAGGGTATTTTGATGAATCATATACTTATCTTTGGTTTTAGCCTGCTGGGGGTTTCTTATGACTATGTCTAAGTTAATTGAACTAGGAGATACTAGTTTCATCGTTTTAAGGAAGCAGCCCCTTCGCTTTCTTCATTGGTGAGTTTTATTCATGCACACCTGCTTTAACTTGCTTACTATATTTTATGTGCATACCTTTTAAATTAATAAATTGACATGCTAAGGTAGAGTTTTAATATGCAAACTAAACATATTTGGAGTAGTTCAAACTAAAGCTAACTAGCAATTCAAGTTAGTAATAAATTACAAACAAGCACTAGAAACATAAAATATTATAATGATAACACAACACAATACGATTAATCAAATCTAGAAAGCCTAAAGACCTAATTTTAAATGGTAAAAGTCCTGTTTTGCTTACTACGTGCAGGTAGCTAAAGTTTTGTAGCATAACTTTGAGAAAAATTGATCGGTAATTTCCTGTCTGGCAGAAACATTACTTTGCAGAGACAGTTATCATTCAGCTTTGTCTTTGGTTGATCGATTATTTAAATTTTTTCTCAGTTGGCTATTCAGTTTTATTTATTTCGCTTCGCTGGCTAAAACTAATCGAGTTTATTTATAATTGAACGGAAAGTAACTGCACACTCCTCCCATTAATAATAGGTATCATCATGTCACAGTGTTCATCTACACGTGGTCAACCTATGAGGATTACGAACCATCGTTAAGATGGTTCATGACGGTAAGTACTCTCCTGTACTTCACAAACTTACCGAACTTCATTAATCTAAATAATCTGTGAGACAGGACTAAGACAACTAATATAATGAATCTCGTTTTCTAGATGAACATGGCAGTGCATGCAGTAAGTCTAATTACTTTTAATTCAATGTATAAACATTCTTGACAAAAAATATCCTAGTAGAATAACGTTAGATTCGTGCTGAAAGTTTTAAACGACAATTTATGAACTTCAAACTCTTTTCAGCTCATGTACACATACTATGCTATGCGGGTAAGTGGCACTGCAGTTATTTTATAGTGAATAATGTTAACGTTGCTTAAAAACTGGCTGCTTACAGGCTATGAGGGTAAAGGTTCCAAGACAGTGGGCAATGATAGTCACTTGCTTACAGATAAGCCAGATGATATTCGGTGTGTTTATTAATCTGTACAGCGTCTGGATAAAAAGTAAGTTTAAGCTTAACAACTATTATTAGCAATATTAGTCCTAGTAGTCTTCTAAAGTATACTATACAAAAAAAATATAACGTATTGTTTCCCATGATCCTGTTTGCAGGTCGAGGAGAGATTTGTGTAAGACGGAATGACGTGATTCAATTGGCCCTTCTGATGTACGTCTCGTACTTTGTACTATTTGCCAATTTCTTTTATCAATCTTACTTAAAATCCACACCACAGCTTCTCAAGAAAAAGAAAAAATGAAAAGACAGTAAATCCGCACAGACAATTAGTTTTTGTAAAAGTAGCTAGGGTCGAAATAAAACCCATTTTTCGGCAGCTCCGGTCGACGCTAATAGTGAAACAGATATTAATATATTGAGCTAATGAATAGGTTATGTTAAAAAAGCTGTAATATCATTTGGGAGCGTGGTTAAACTAGAAATTAAAGTAGCAAAATTCTAGTAAACTAATCTACGAAAAAACAACTTGTAATTGAACTCTAACTCGGTAAACAATAGTTCCGGTTACACATAGTCAAAAGGGGCCATCGAATCGAAGTCCGTCGAAATTAAACTTACTTTTCAATTTATTTTTTACTGTCTCTGAACTAAAATGTTTTGTTTTCCCATTTTTTTAATGCTTTTTTCATAAACTATACATACATTTAAAAGTGTACATTTACTTTTATGTAGAATTTAATATATTTTAACATTCAACTGTATATTACTGTAATAATTTAGTATTCTAGTGATGATAAGTTATCTGTGCACCTATATTGTACCAATTTTACTTCTTAATTCTTAACATCTTAACTATAAGTATCATTTTCATTGTTTATTGCACCTCTAACTTTAAGGAATTAGTATAAGAAAGAAAAACACGCTTTGTTCAAAAGTGAAAATTAAACTAGATATAGTTGAAAATGGTTCATAGAATTCAACAAAGAAAAACTACCAAACACCCGAAAAAGTCGGAAGCGCAGAAAAACGTCAAAATAGGAAGTAGGCTCCGAAATAAATTGAAGCTGGTAGGCATTAAATATACCTTTTGCGTCCGTAGAAAAGTTTTTAATACAAACTGTGGTGCCTCTTCAGCTTTCTTTCTATCAAAGCTTTTGTCGCGTAATGTGACTCTAGCCATTGACATTCTTTGACACACCTCTGTCGGCCAAACTACTTAATGTTCAATTAGTTATACATTTTATAATTCAGTTATTCAATACTCACGTAAAAAGCTAAGGCGAATCCAATATTCAATTAAATCTGTAATTTTAAACATTTTAATTTAGGTTTTATGAGTCATTAGGCATTGGACGATTCTGCGTAGTCTTAAATTAGTTTATTAAACTGCTACAGCACAGCACAAAATCGATTGTATACTTGCGATTAAACAGACTTGTGCCCAAATGAATTGCAGCTATAGAGTTAGTTGACATAAGCAGTAATCCGCTTGGGGATTGAGATGAGATTGCATATAAAGTGGTTCGGGTGTGGTCAAAAAGTCTAGTTATTTCCTTATAACTTTCTAAGTTTTTCATGTAGAGTCACCAAACTCAAACTCAGACCCCTCAGCATAATTATTTGACTTTTGACCGAAGGTTGCCTAAAGAAAAGTTCAAATGTTACGTTGCAGGGTTTCCCAAAAGTCTTAAAAACACGAATAAATGCATACTTAGTATGGGAGGGTTTTAAGGAAATTATTACTATGCCTTCCCTAGCACTGAAATAAATTGAAACAAACAAAAAAATATTTACAAGTGTTGGAAAATTGGTTTATTTTATTGGCATAACTTTAATTATGGCTCACTAAATACGAGTCAGTATAGAATATAGTACTCTACACTTGGGAATTTTTAATATTTATGCGCTCATCAAATATTGTTGCTGTAGGCCACAAAGTATTACGCAAACTGTATGCTATGTTATATGTCAAGGCTTTTATTCAGTTTTTTTCCTGTTAAATTAATTTAAAGCTTAAATTTTTCCTCATACAACATTTACTGTCCCCTACACGGTATATTACTTTACATTGATAAAACCTTGAAGGTCAATTGTGCACGGGAATGCTATTATACGGAGAAACGGGTTAAAACCATTGTCAGAAGTCTCTTAATCAACAGTGAATAAACTGCATCGTTGATTGTATTCATTAGGTCTGCATAGGCAGTCTATATTTTGTGGATATTACTTGATCCTTGCCAACTGCACCACATTTAAGCAAAGTTTTGGTACAATATTTAGAACCAATAAATCTTGGACGATATTCTGGAATCAGTGTGGATTTAGTAAAAGTAAAAAGGTACAAAATAAGCTTACTGTAATGCTAAGGTGTATGTGAATGTGACAGTTGTTAACATTTATGGGCAACTAAACTAGGTATTTTATGATATCGGTAACCAACCAAAGCTAATGACAGCACAAACCTATTAAAAGACTTTAAAAATGAATTTTCGAACTATTACTCCCCAAAATGCGGCTAGATAGTTAGATCCTACTTGCTCGGTTAAAAGTCGTCACTAAATTGGGATGTTCCTTCATGCATGGCATGATTGATTTTATTTTGTGGCCACGGCCAGCGTTCTGAAAATGTAAAACCTTCCGATGCCGCTGGCAGAGCTCATTCTACAGTTTTTTGGAATAAATTGTAGTAAAACATAAACTGGGGCTTTGCTTATACAATTACTATTTTCACACTACAGAGCAGTATATGTACAAAACGCAGGAACGTTTGTTTGCAGCATTGTTGACCCCGTGGGTCTTCGAACTTTCGATTAAAAGGAAAAGTATAAAAAAAATATTTTTCGTAATTAATAACCCTTGGGTGTTTAATATCACGCACCGGTGATTGGGAAGTATTAAGGTACAAACTTGGTCTGAGATGCTGATATGCTCCAGGCTGCCAAATTTGGCATCGCATTACTATGCTGATATTCATCGTTCGACAGATATTGTGTTAACAAGTCCTAAAGTGGGCTAAAAGCGTGAGACTTAGCCCAGAGTAAAAATAAATTTGAGATTCCTTTTTATTTTTTAGCTGAACTAATTTTACCAAAAGATGAGTATCAACCTTTGGCCCAGATATGCATCAAAATTATTTGTACATAGTAACAAGGCAGTGAAAATACATCGGAAAGCTCATACAACTGCCTCATGCTTCCAGCACAAGAAATCTCGGAAAGATGACCGGTTTTGCGTCATATCCTCACCGGATAACATTGATCCCATTGTTGGTTACACAATGCCGGAATTCCTATGGTCCAATCTTTCAAAATGGGAAAATTCTTTGGCACTTGTAATGAAAAATCAAGCTATCCATAAACCAACTCCACCTTACTCTATTGTGTAGTACATATTTCGAAAAGGAGAATGTTTTATGTGACCAAGGATTTAATTTATTGTTCAAAGACTTGCAGCACGACCGGCAAAACATATACCCATGGGGAGGTTTACAAGTACAGTAGAAATTTT